>JAJMCR010000094.1:0-28011 GCA_030573095.1 Pichia paraexigua | reverse complement strand
GTTGCTGTTGTTGCTGTTGTTGCTGTTGTTGCTGTTGTTGCTGTTGTTGCTGTTGATGCTGTTGATGTTGTTGATGCTGTTGATGTTGTTGATGCTGTTGATGCTGTTGCTGTTGATAAGGATATGGGCTGGAATGAACATGTGACGGTGGATGATAAAATTCTGGAGGTATTTGATTTTGTACTAATTGGACTTGATGAAATTGTGGATGGTGTGATAATGAACGGGGATGTGGATAAGTAAGTTGTTGATGAGGTTGGATAATGGAGATATTTGGATTATAATAACTAGGGGCCAATATGCCTTGTTGTCCGGGAATTTGAAGAGGCATTTGGTGATGTAAATGTTGAATTTGTGGTTGCTGTTGCGGATGCTGATGCTGTTGCGGTTGCTGATGAATATTCAACGGATAAACAGGGATCTGGGGTGGTGGCTGATGCTGAAGAGAGTGAGGGTTGTGTGGATGCTGCGCAGGGGCCATGGATGGATATAGAGAATATAGAATAAAGAAGTAACTAATAGGAACAACCAGGTGTAGTCGCAAATTTGCACTCGATTCAAAATTTTGCACAGCAACCGACGAAAAGAAAAGTTGAAAGAAGAAACGCATTTTTTGCTTTTTTCTGGCAATAGAAATGCTTTTTTTTTTCCATCCGATTTTTTTTGGCGCCGTGGAAACTTCTTTCTCCTTTAGTTGCTGCAGGCCCGATGTGGGGTTATTGGTGGGTTTGCGCTGTGTTAGCGGACCTATTCACGATGAACACGTCATGTCTATATAGAAACCACATACACTCTATAGATATTGCAAAAACATCCTGTAAACATATTCTTTCACATCCCGTCCCAATTCTTCCTATTATGATGCCTATCCCCGCTCTCTCTTCGCCCAACGGCCGCATAAAGCCTCGACTTTGCCAAGAGAAGCTTATTCTAAACGGTCAGCGAATTTACCTCAACGCCTTTTTAGTACAATGTTGACAACGAATCTTAATTGTTTTCATTCTCATCCGAATCTAATTGTGTCTTTACATTAAACTCAAATAAAAAAAATAAACATGTTACACACATACATATGCTAAGCAATAATATATTCCATTCATACATAATCATATAATTATATTATGTTAAACTATCAAGCTTTTTTTCACGAATCATCATTCTACCGCTCAACATGTCGTTAACAATCGACAAAATATCCCAATGGACGTTATTACTCTTTCTATGAATAACATCAGTTTCATTCTCCCAAATTTGATCAACATCATTGAAATAAACTTTTGTGCCTTGAATACCACAAACAACTGCATTAGAATCAGTTGGATTCAATAAATTAATCTTTTTACCATGTTTATAAATATATTTCAAATCCTTTTCTGCTCTGAAATATACATCAGTTTCATTATCAACAGTTTTATTGAATTTTTCATTAATTTTACCGATCTTTAAATTAATGGTTTTATTATTTTCTTCAATAAATTTGCATGCTTTTATTGCAAATCTAACTGATGAAATTCTATCCATACTGGAAGGAATTTTACCTTGTTGAACATGACCTGGAATTGCCGTACGACTTTCATATTTACCACTAGATGATTCTTTCAAAATATCACTAATGAATTCAGTTGTATAAACTTTCGATGCATTTTCATTTCTAATAAATATTCTACCTGATCTTTCATCACCTTTATCATTGGCAAATGTTCTTTTTAAAAGTTCAATGTCTTCTTGGATACTCTTTAATGAAATATCATTTTCTGGTGTATATGTTGCTAATGCACCTGTAACTAATCCAATATAAGATGCAATATACCCACAATTACCTCCTTGAACTTCAATAACAAAAACTCTACGACGGGATGATGATGCACTTTGTTTAACTGCATCACAATAATTAACTAAAATATTCAAACATGTATCCGATCCTAATGAATATTCAGTACCTGGAACATTATTCGAAACCGTTGAGGGTAAACATATTAATGGTATATTGAAAATTGGATAAATCTTTCTCGCATCTTTTAAAATCTTTAATGATTTATATGCTTCAAATCCACCAATAATTATTAATCCATTAATTTTATTTTCTTGTAGATGGTATGCAACTGATCCGATATCTTCTGATGGCAGTGTCCGATTAGTACCTAATTCAGAACCACCTAAATTATGCCATTCTTCAACATCAATCCAATCTAATTTCTTAATTGCACTATGTCTAATTAATCCACTAAATCCGTTTTCAATACCATAAGGTGTATGGCCTTTAGATAATAAATATAAAACAATCGCTCTTGTTGCTGAATTCAACGATGCAGTTGGTGCTCCGACATGAATAATTCCAATATTCAACCTTTCTTCAACTGGTAAAATATTTTTATCATCATCATCTTGAGAAATTGTTAAGAAATTTTCATACAATTCTTTGAAGGTTGAGTCTCTTAAATCTAAGGCATCATCAAACCTTTTTTCTGATATTGCCTTTGCAACATTCTTTGTTTGTTTAACTGCTTCCATTAATGGTATACGAACGATTCTATTATTTTGAATACCAATCATTGGCGATTGAGTTTCAGGTGTGTTTTCTAATACTGCTTTAATAGCTTCAACACCTTGAACTGTTGCTAAAAATCTATCAAATGCAACTGCTGTACCACCTCTTTGAACATGACCTAATTGAGTAATTCTGGTATCTAATCCAATTTCAACTAAACAATCTTTAACATCTTCAGATGTAATTTTATTTAAACTATTATCAATTGCACCTTCAGCAACAATAACAGTCGTCTTTCTTCTACCTTTATTTCTATGTCTAATACAAATTTTCTTTAATTCATCCTTCCAAGTTTCCGCATTTGGTGGCCTTTCTGGTAAAAAGGAATAATCTGCACCACAACAAATACCCGCAGTTAATGCTAACCAACCACAATTTCTACCCATTACTTCAACAACAAAAGCTCTCGAATGTGATGCAGCAGTTGAATCAATATAATCAACCATTTCACAAATTCTTTCTAATGATGAATATGCACCAATAGTATTATCTGTTAATGCCATATCATTATCAATGGAACCAACTAATCCAACAATTGTTAAATTCTTATATGGTTCAACTTGTTCATTTGTTAAAACCTTAGTTTCAACCAATTCATCAATTAGTGATGGCCATTCGGATCTAAATAAATCAGCACCTGTTAAAGATCCATCACCACCACAAACAACTAATGCGTCAATACCTTTCAAAACCATATTCTTAGCTGCTAATAATCTACCTTCTCTTTCTCTAAATTCTTTACATCTTGCAGTACCAATTAATGTACCACCTAATGATAACCAACCTCTAACATCACCCCATTCTAATCTCTTTAATAAATCACCCCCTTTAACTAATCCTGAATATCCTTCATAACATCCGAAAACTTCACAATTTAAGTAAATACCCGTTCTAACAACAGATCTAACAACTGCACACATTCCTTGTGAGTCACCTCCTGATGTTAAAACTGCAATTCTTTTCTTTTTATTACCAGATGTTATAGTGTCACTTATTTCATCTTTATTTAAAGATTTGAGTAACTCATCACTTGTGAAAAAATCATTTTTTGATATAAGTTCAGTTTTCAAGTCCGAAGTTGGCTTATTTGTAAATCCAAGTAAATTACCAACTGGATCAACAATAAAAAAACTAATCATTTCCTTTTCAATAATTGAAGGTTTTACTATTTCCCAATTTTCACTAATTGCTAATTGTCTAACTTGATCAATTGAATAAGTTAATAAAACAATTCTACCTGGCAATTCAATATTCTTGTGAACATCATGAGAAACCAATCTAATCTTTAAAACAACACCTCTATTTAATTTATAATTTGGGTTATCTAATTCTGGATGTAAATATTCAATAGTTTCTTGAAATGGAATCAAATTATCATTTGAATCGGTTTTAGAAATAGGGAATGATTCTAACCAGCATTCTTTTCTGGAATCGGTGGATAATCCCTGGGTTGTAGATCCAGTAAATGAAGAGGTTTCTTTATTGAAGGTTTTAACAATTTGAAATCCTAATTTCTTGTAAAATTTAATTAATGATTCATATTCTGCTGTTTTAACAACAGTAAATGAAGTGTATAACACATCCGAGGATAAAACGAAATTTTTAGCCAAACCAATTGAGTGGACTACTGCACTATCCATAATATTTGAAAATTTATGTAATTGTATAACAGAAACTTATATTCACTATCTATGAAAAAGAAAGACAAAATAAAAATACTACTAATTAGTTATATAACATGACATCGTGATCAAATGAGCACTTTCCGCAATTCCCAAAATTTACCTTACCGGATCCTTACGTAAAAGTTCGTGGCGTGTTCGGATTACACATATCCTTACATCATTTTTTTTTTATTTTCTATTTTCTGTATTTATTTATTGCCGAGAGGAGATTGATAATACTTTTGATGGCATGAGCTAGTAAAAAGACAAAGAATCCAGAATATAATGATTTAAATAGTAGGTGAGTTGAGGATTTTTGACTTTTGATGTTTTTAGAAGTTTGTAATAGTATAGATACTGAGTATCTTGCAAATATAGTCTTTATTGGCCATGTTAAAAATTCACAAATTAAAATAATACCATTTTTTATTAAGATAGATTGTGTGACTTTATTCAACGTTGATTTTTCTACTACTTGTGATACGATTGTATCAAATGAGAACTCACTTGTAATATAAGCAATATTGTATCCTAAATTAATCAAAAATAATATGAAAATTTGAACTTTGTGCTCCCTCAATAAATTCAGATTGCTTTTAATTTTGTTGTTATTTTTCGTATTCTTCAAATTTACAACATTCCAAATCCAAACAATATCTAAAAAATATCCTAAAGTCCAAGCAAGAATAACTTTGAAAATCATACCCATTAAAAACTTGGAAAATCTAAATAAAAATGATGTTTCAAATTCATTTATCTTATTTAATTCGAAATATTGAACAACTATAACATTACTTAACATAAATATAAAGTTTGAATAATATTTAAATGCGACACCATTATAAATTGAACCGATTGAATTAAATGATTTTAAAACTGTTAAAATATTAGAATTTTTCAAATTGTTTAATTTGAAAATTTGTGATCTTGCTTGAAATATTAGAATTATTATTTCATATGGTGTTTTAAAAACTGTTGGAAGTAATTGACTTGTAAAACTTGCAATGTATTGATTATTAGCCATTTTAATTATCAATTCCTCACAAATATGTGTGATACGTGTAAAAAGCAATAAATTATTTTAAAAAAAAATGTAACCATATTTCTCGCTTTGTTATACTGATGGTTAATAATTAATAATTAATATATTTAAAATTATGTGGAAAACAAAATATGTAAAATGCTGAACTATCTAACGAATAAAATAAATCATAAATAAAAGAATAATTAAATAAACACTTGAATGTGGAAACAAAAAAAATTCGACAAATGCATTAAGAAATTATGCAAAGAGAAAATTTTCAATCCTTACCAAACAAGTATTGACTAATTTGTTGGAAGTATCTTTCCCAATGACCAACCTTCTTGAAAAGTAGTCGTTGCCTTTCAATAATTGCTTCATGTATTTCAATTTCCTCTAATCCTGTATACAAATCAACATTAGCTGGATCTGAATGATATTTTGTACGTTTTAAAACTTTCCAAACAATAAAAATTGCTATATCAACGAAAACCATCATATATGAAAATAAAAATGTGTCAACTGACCAATAGCCTGGTAAGAAAACTGTGTAACCTTGTAACCAAACCATAATGAAAACTAAACATAATGTGATAATACAAGCCCAAGGTTGAAACCAAGCTTTAAAAGTAAATTTGGATGTATCCAAACCTTGCTTAATAACTGCTCTTCTAAAATGTAAGTATGTAAATAAAATAACACAATAATTTATTAATTGTGATGCAGTGATTAAATTAATAATCCAATCTAAAACAGTATTTGCATTTTCACTTAATTGTAAAAATCCTAAACACCCCCAACATAATGAAATCAAAACTGCAAAAATTGGAACACCTTGTTTATTACAGTAACTGAAAATAACCGGCGCTCTACCTTGAACAGCTAGACCATATAAAGTTCTTGATGAACAAAATGTATATGAATTACCTGCACTAAAACAAGAAGTTAATAACATTGCGTTAAGAATATGTGGTAAAACTTTGATTTTCATATTATGCATTGCAATAGTATATGGAGAGGAGCCGGCACCTGGTAATCCATTTGAAATTGCATTTAATAATAATGGATCTCTTGCATTACATAAAATACCAACACATAATGCACCGCCAATAAAAAAAGTTGTTAATCTAAAGAAAACACCTTTGAATGCACCAGGAAGAGTCTTTCTTGGATTAACAGTTTCACCTGCTGCCATACTTAAATATTCTGGACCTGCAATCATATAAGAAGCACTGATTAAACAACCTAACCAACCTTGAAATCTACCCAATGCACCTTCATTAAAATATTCCAACATGACAGGAGTATGTTTCCAATTTGTGAAACCAAAAGCGTGATGTTGTGGATTACCTCCAACCATTGTAATAAATGTGAAAAACATTAAACCAACAGCTAATAAAACTTTACCAATACATAACCAAAACTCAGCTTCACCATACCATTTAACAGCTGCAACATTGATTAAGAAATAAGCAGCAAGTTCACAAGCGATTGGGATACCAGGGCTATAATCTGCAGTCCAAAAATGAATCAAAGTATTAAACAATGTTAATTCAAATGGAATTAATGCACATTCTAAAACCCAAAAATTCCAACTTGCCATAACGCCAAAAGCTTCATCCACAAATCTTTCTGCAAAAATACAAAATGGTGCACCCTTAATAGGTAAATAACAAACCATTTCAGCACAACAACATGTTATTTCTAAAATCGGAACACACCACATCATAAATCCTAATAATAAAGATAAACAACCACCAGTTTTTAAAGCAGTACCAATATTAACGAACAATGAAACACCAATTGTACCACCAATTGCAATAAGCTCGATCTGTCTACGTTTTAATTTTCTATGAGTTCTACCCTCTTCATATTTGAAATATTCTTCAGAATCAGCAGATATGGAATTGTCATCAGAATATGATTGATTTTTCATATTAAGATCATCAAATTCCTTCTTGTAATTATGTTCTAAATCAGCAGTTGTAAAATCATCATTATCAAAACATTCATCATATTCCACAAAACCACTTGCAGTTGCATCATTGGAAGAACCTAATACATTATCCAAATTTATACTTCCTGCTTTTGGCTCAGAAATTTGGTAAGTTTCAGCTTGGGCGTTCAAGCAATATTCATTTGGTAAAGCATGTGGTGGAACTGCTATAAAAGTGTCCTTTGCCAACTGGATAATGCTAAATTTTGATTTCAATCCTTTGCTTCCAGCCATTTTGTTTGTATATCTCCCAAAAGCTAAAACATGTCAAAAATCTATCAAAGTGGCAAATACTCAGTTAAATAGCAAATCTTGAGCCGTATCAAAATCACATTGTTCTGTCAGCAATAAATATTTTTAATTTTTTTTGCGTTATGCGGAGTCCCTGTCGAATCGGACCACCGCATTTTTTCCTAATGCGGAAGGCAATCGGGGATTTTCTTTTCTAGTCTACTTTCCGATTCAAAGCAAGCGTTAAACTATTTCCATATCATTATAATATTCATAATTATTAGTTATTGATAGTGATGATCTACACAAAAAACTGTAAACTTTAAAATAGACACATGCGAGTTAATGTCTGAAACGACTAAAGAATCCCTTCTTTTTTTTTTTATCAATAGACCCAACATCACTATTCCCACTATTACTGCTAAAGATAGTCTTCAAACTGTTACTATTATCATTATATAAACTTGAAGCAGTTTTTTTAGGTAACACACCTGAGGTATTACCAATTGTTGTATCTGTAGTTGCGACTTTTTTTTTCCAATTTCCATGTAAAAGTTCATCAATATGAGATCCTTCCCTGCCACTTGGATAATTTCCCGTACGGACAACTGCTGATGGTATACTAACTAAACTTACATCTGAACTACTTCTACCAAATTGAGTAACCTGTTTTAGTGGATGTGATTTCAAAACTTCCTTTCTCATTGAAGCCCTATTAATTGAAGGTTGCGAAGAAGCAATTGAAGAATGATCCGATTTATTGTCTTGAGCTTGTTCATCTGCTAAATTAAATATACTAGAGCCAAAATCACCTGTAATCATGGCAGATGCTAAATCGATTGGTTCGTTAACTGCACTAGCACTAAGACCTTTTTTGGTATCATTCAATGAGCTATTATTTTTATCTTGAGAAGTTACATTATTATTGACTTTCTCTTTGACAGTTGATACAGTGATATCATTAGCAGTAGTGTTAGTTATATTGTGTTTTTCATTATTTGGTTTTGCCTTGCCTTCATTCAAAGTGACATTTTTACTATTTTCAATATCTTCAAGCTTCTTTAATAATTGTTGGATATGAATTGATTGTAACATTAGCTTCGAATCATTAATTAAAGCACCAGTTTCAATAAATAACTCTAATATAATTTCATTTACAATCTGTGCATTTTCATCATTTAACATATCCTTGAAAGTAGGCCATTTTTTTAACTTAGTTTTCTTTTTTGGTTCTTCTTCATCTCCATTATCTTCACTTTCTTCGTCCTGTCCGCCGATCTCCTGTCTATCGAGCGAATCAACTAAAAATTCACCGTCATCACCACTTTCACCATCATCAGTAACGACATAGCCAATTTCATCCAAAGATGCAGCTGTTATTCCAATATTATCATATTTATCATTGAGTTCATGATCCATTGTTATTTTTGGCAGTACAGTTTTATTAGTATCTAATCCTTGAATTTTTTCAGCATTTGTATTTGTTGGACTCAGTTCACAAACTGACAATGATGACCTACTTTTTTTCATAGATCCAAAATCCAGTGGATCAACATCATTTACCCGACTTCCAGATCTTGATTTATCGCCCATTCTTTCCGGTTCTTCCTCTTTTTCAACATCATCTACTCTTAAATCACTATCTATAGTTGCACCCGAATCTCTCCTTGTATTTCCAGCAGCCTCTAACAATAACTCCAAGTCCAAATCCATATCATCATTACCTTTAACATCCAATAAACTATATATTTTATCAAATGATTCTTCAGTTGGTGATTTAGAATTTTCTTCCAAATATAAAATCAATTTGGCCTTTAATGATGATTCAATAATACTTAAAACAACAAAAAATAATTCCAAAACTAAGTCATATAATAATGGCATACCCAGTTGTTTTGTTGCAATTAATAGTTCAATACCTGTTGGAAAAAGTTTCCAATTTGCACCAATTTGTCCACTGTACATATATTCAACAATTGCTCTAACGGTGTTTTTTGAGTATGGTAAATACAGGCATCTTGGTAAATTTAATGGATTAAATTGTGAAGCAGTTTCAATTTGTTCATCTGTACTATAAATCAAACTAACTAAATCGTCTTCAACGGCATGTGATATACTTGAATTATTTCTGTTACTTGTAAAGGTATCTTCTGGATTTGAATTCTGGGATAAAGTTGTTGATATTGATTTAGCTTTAGTGCCGTCTGGTAAAACATTTGGCATCGGTAGTTGGGGTGGTAAATTATCAAAGCGTATTGAATTTAACCTATTGTGTGGCATATAATCATTTAAACTATTCAAACTTTCATTTGTTGATTTTGATTCAAGTGGTAATGAGTCCTTTCTGTCAGTTGGTCCTATTGGTGATAAGTCATTTAATGACTGAGTTTTTGTAGATGATGGGGATAGTGGTTCCACTCCTGATGTACTTGATTTTGAGCCTCTGGATGAAGGAGTTGAAGAAGATGAAGAGGAAATAAATGATGTTCTAGATAAAGTTGAGCTTCTACGCGTATTTGCTTGAGCAACTTGTAACATATTTGATGAATCCCTTCTCAGTGTCATATTATTTAAATTCAATGAATTTCTTCTTGAAGGCACTGAATTTGTATTGAGCGAATTTCTTCTAGAAGTATTAGTATTTGGATTTGTTGATGTGAGACTTGCATTTAATGAACCTCGTCTTGATGACGGTAAATAAGAAGCGGAATTATGTTGTGATTGTCCAATATTATAAGAATTTCTCCTTGAGTCCGACAATGATTTCAGAGCTCTATTTAATGAAGCTACTTGAAATAAACTACCCGAAACTGAATTGTATCTTGAATTATTTGATGAAGTTGTCCTATGTGTGTCATGAACTGATAAAGAATCATTTTTATAATGACCATGTCCATGATGGTGACTATGACCATGACCAGTCTTGTCTTGAAATGGATATCTAAAGTAGGGTGGCGTATTAGCACTGTTCTTGGAATGAACTGATGAATATCCATCGTTTTCTGTAGATTCACTTGAATCATATGTACTTCCCTTTGATGATATTATATCATGAGCTTTAGCTTCGATGAAACACCTTGCATAAGCACCCGCAAATATTTCATCAAACCCGCTACCCCATCTTCTACGACATAATACAAGAGGAACTGGTATTATTGTACCATCAGAACAAACCAGGTCAAAATCCGAAAATGATGAATTTCTTTCGAATGCATTTTTACCAATTGCAATAGCAGAAGATGGTAAAACAGATCTAATTGAATTAATTTGCAGCTGTTGCGCAACATGATATGCATAACCTGCAAACCCACCAGTATGCTCGGGTAATGTTGGAGGTGGTCTACCATGACTGAAACTTGAACGTGTCGAATTAAGTGAATCAGATAGTCTTCTCGTGCCAGTTCCGGTTGTAATTGATGAGGAGTCTTTTGTATTTCTTATTGCTGAATATAAACTAGTTGAACTGGAAGATTTCGAGAATCGGCTTTTATGCTGATGAATTAATGGTTTCTTACCAAAAAAATTAGTAAAAGGTAATGATAAAACAACTAAACTATCAAAATATGTAACTGAACCAGTTGCATCTTGCATTGTAACAGAACCTAAAAATGCTGCTTTATGATGCGACTCCCAAACAAAACCCTTGGATAATTTATGAGTGTATAACCTATGCATACAAGATATATTTAATTTTGTCCATGTAGAAGTTCTAATATTAAATACATAGGCCGAAATTTTCTTTTCATCACCAATGAACCCAATTAAAATTATATTTTCTCCAAAAAGACCAATTGTTGCATAATGCATTGTCGAAATACCAGAAATATCAAAATCACCTTTATGGGGGATTCTAACACCCTTTGTAGATTCAGTAAAAATAATAAAAGGTTCTAAAGAATCAACATTTGGTGACTTATCTGATACAAATATTTTTAATTGATTAGAAATTGAACATGTTATTGAATAAAGGGTATTTTTAGATTGTCTCAAATTCAAAACTATACCGTTAAGAACTCTATGATCTGATGTCTCTAAATTTTGAAATTCTTGTAAATCTGGATATTTATGAATTGTTAGTTTATCATCTAGAACATCAAAAACTTCCAACTCATTCATATATTGGCCCAATTCGTTTATACCACCAGTGATGCAAACGCCGGGATGTACTAAGGATTTGTCAAGGAATTCCATGTTTACAAGTTCAGTTGATAAATGATCAAACCTTTTCAAAATTTCAGTATTACCATTCTCATAGTAACATTTCCAACTTTTATCAATTGTATCAAATCTCCATAAATCATTTAAAATTTCCAATTTATTATCTTTGTTAAATCTTAAGCCACCTGTAATATAAATATAATTGTCATAAATCGACATATTATGAAACATACGTGATTCAGGTTTAACAGTTTTCGTGGAAGATTCATTTATCTTATAATGATTCCATTTTCTATTAATCAAACTTAATCTGAAACATTCAGATGACAAATAGTCATTGAAATCTATTGTCATATCAATCTGATTATTATTAATTTCTTTAACTTTATTTATAAATTCATCATGAATTGTTTCTATAGTAAATTCCGTTGGCAAATCAATTGCTAATGTACATCCACCATAAACAAAGATTCTTGAATTAGATATATTAATAGATGCACCAGTTCTGCAATCCAATCTCATTCTAGGATCTGCATCATCTGTGTTGGGCATATCCAACGGATAACATTTGTTGGCTGACAGATCCAAAGCAGACATTATGTTGTAATACTCTGTGAATTTCCAATATCCAGTATTGTCTTTTCTTATCCACCAGATGTCGCTTGGCGTCTTTTTACAGGTGCCAAATTTTAAGTTTATTCAAATTAAATCACAAAGCTTTTTGCTTCAATTGCAGAACCAGCCTCCGCGAATAGAGTTTTCTCCAACTAATTACTAATTCTATAGTCTCAACATAGATTAGTTCTTAATTTTCAATTTTAAAGTTTTTCGATTTTGCATTTTGCATTTTTTATTTTCCAGTGATTTATTTTTTTTTAATTTGTATCATCAAATCGACAATTCGCAGCATGAAATTCTGAAGTTAGAAAGATGAACTATGAAATTGAACGATTTTATTCATTTTTAACTCATAAACAACAGAATCACTAATTCCAAAGTTAACAAAATATGCTTCCATTATATCTTCTTAATGCAATTAAAGGTGAAACAGTTGTAGTTGAATTAAAGACTGGTGGTATCATTAACGGTACATTAGAAAACTGTGATTATTATATGAACGTCACATTAACAGATGCTTGTGCGTCATTAAAAGAAAATGAACCCTTTTATAAGATAGACCACATATATTTAAGAGGTCAAACTATCAAATTGTTTAAGATGGGTAATGAATTTATTGAAAAATTCAAGGAACAACAACAAAGAGAAAAAGATAACAATAATCGTCATAATAACAACAGCAATAATAATAATTACAACAGACAATACAATAACAGACAAAATAGGAACTATAATAACAATAACAATAACAGACGAAACAACAGGAACTATTACAACAATAATAACAATAACAATAACAATACTAACAATAATAGATGGGTAAACAAAGATGCTCTTGAATCAAGAAATTAAACAATTACATTACAATTCAATAGGATGTTTTAAATTTTTATCCTTCAACTCATACTCAATCTATAAAATCTTAATTTATTTTTTATAACATAAAATATTTGTGTATCTTATTTCCTATGTATAAATAGTTAACCTCTTTTTTATTATTTTTATTATTACAAGAATGGACTCCAGCCCATAAATATAAGTGCTAAATTATTTGGATATGTGGCTTCACGTATTAATTCACGTACGACAGCTTCATCACTTAATCCATCTGCTAATAACTTTTTCTTGACTGTTTCAATTGCAGTATTTGCTTGTGAACCCAGATCTTTCGTGACGAGATCTTTTAATCGATAATCATTTTCTTCGTTATTGTTCAAATGTATTTGCTGCAATTTTTTCTTTCTCAAAGGTGATAATGTCCAATCATATAAGGGATCATACTTCAAGATATCTAAAATCCCACAAATATATGTCTTATTACCACGTAATACTTTTAAAACATGCTCACAACTTTTGCTGAACATACCATTAACACCAGTTATTCCCATACCATCAACAAGATCTCTTGTTAATCTAAATGGTACTGTTTCCGGAATTGGCAATGATTTACCTTGGTCAAATGCAACTCCAAAATCAATATGAATAGGTTCACCTGATGATTTATCTAATAATATATTATTACAGTGTCTATCTCCAATACCCAAAATATATCCTGTTATTGATGTCGTGGCTATGCCATGACAGTACAAACTTCTTGATTCAATCCATAAATCTGATGATGTAAAATTATTAAAAAAGAATTCTTTCAAATTAGGAGAAATTTTCTTACAAATCTCTTTATATATTTGGATTCTAACACTCCTCGATTGATTTTGAACTTCTTTCATTTGATTTCTGGCAGTATTAATATCCAATTCGTCCGTCTCATGTAATGATCTTAAAATATCTATTAGTGGAATTGAATTTGGAACAAATTCAATAATCCCTGCGTTTGGTCCTAAAGGTAAAACATTGTATGTTCTTATTCTCAATTTTCTTTTTCTTGTTTCAACATCCTTCCATAATAATTTATTAACTTTTTCAAAAACTTGTTTCATTATTGAATCTTGTCTAAGATCATCATTCGCCTTTAATAGCATTTTTTGCAATTGACCATTTGATAAAGTAATAGTCATAATTTTCGGTTGACTTACACCTGATTGAGCAATTGCAATTAAATTACTAACTTTAGTTATAGGAAATATATTTTTACCTACTTCATAACACCCACTCTTACAAATTGGAATATTATCAACTGGGGAAGGGAGGGATAATGTTGGTAAAATGGTTGACCACCAATTATTATCAGGCAACTTATTCAAGGAAACCTTACTTCCTTTTTTTTGTGATTTAATTTTAGCAATTAAAATTGATTTATCTGCAAAAGAATCAACCGATTCAAGAATATTCGGAATACCTATGATATTAAAATTTACCCTTGAACTTTTTAGTAAATGCCAAATTTTTTCAGCAACTTTTCCTCTTGAAAGAGCTGCTGCATCATCAGACGATTCCATCGTGACGATTAATGATTTTAATAAGTAAAGTGTATGAAACGGATGTGCTGTGGCAATGTTAATTATAAGTTTTCTTAGTAAATCTTGAAATATTGAATTTTCATCTAGGAGCCTGGAAACCAATTGACTATTCCATCGAATGAAATTAAAACTTGGTAACTCTAATAGTTCTTTTTCGTCTAATTTGATGTCATTATGCTCGATCCATAACGAACAAAATCTATCAATATCATTCTCAATATAATCATGACCGTTAAAAGCAATTGATTTGAAATAAAAGTTAATTGCTTTCTCAATATAATTATTACTTTCCAATTTTATAGTTTCTAGTTCATGTGATAGCACTTTGAATCTACGTTGAAGTCTCGTGTAATCTTTCTTTGCGTGTCTTTTTTTTTCATCAAGAGATTCATCTTTCAAATATTTGGCCAAAGCTTTCATGTCATTATTAATAGTTTCTATTGATTGTTTCAATTTAACGGTGATTGTATCTGATTCATTTTTAATAATTTGTTCATCACAAAATTTACCCATAATATGATAGGTTAAACCAATATCATCGTAATTTTCACACCTATTATTCTGTAAACAATCAAAAATCGGATCAATATACTTAGTCATAATTGTATTTGATGTTTGTTCTTTACATTCATCACACCAATTTGCCAAAGTTGCCATTAAAAATACTGGACTTATTTCAGTAATTTGTGGGCTTTGGGATTCATGTCGTATATTTAACTCATCTGATTTGATGATATCTTTCAAAGTTTGAATGGGAAATCTAGTATCTGATTGTTGAGTCCAAAAGGCTCTGGCTAAATTATATTTGGCAATTCTGTTCATCGATAAATCTTTGTTCAAAAATTTTTCAGAAGCAATATGATTTAATAAAACTGATGAATTGATTGCCTTTTGGGTAGATTGTTTTTGAGTCATTAAAGTATTATAGTTATGTAACTCATTAACAACACCAAGCCAGCATGATTTGTTATCCAATAAAAAGTAAGAATTATCGTTATTAGTACCATAGCGTGTCATAATGGTGAAAATTGCACGCCTGCTTAACAGAATATTTTCAAACTCATTAATTGTTGCATTGTTAAACCACTTTGTTGATGCATTAAAATTTTTCAAGTGTAATTCAAATGTATAATCATCTAAGCTTGAAATTTCTTCAATTAAATTACAAATTGATAATGTTCTTGCCCAAGATTCTAGAGATTCTGATTTAGTAAAACCAGGTTTTTGAAATTTAGGAATACCTAATATTAAAAGCTCCTTCATTGAATTATCACAAATTGCTTTAAAATTGTAAGGTTTTTCATTGATTTTTTTCAATATTGCATAAATAAATTGATTTTCACTTTGACAATCATTTGAGATAGAAATATCCCATTGGTTCAACTTCCATAACTGTTCGTATAGTATGTCACTGCAATTATGCTCAATATTGAAACCAGAAACTTCATTCAAATATTCATTCATTATATTTGATACACCAGACCATCCCATATTCATCATGCCCTGGGTAATTTTTACAATGGAATTGGATTTTTCAGTATTATCACATGTTATAGCTGATTCAAAAATTGCATTATTAAACATCATTTCACTCCATTTCAAGTTATTATTTTGTAGAATTTGTAAACCATAATTTAATTCAGGAACAATAGGAAGTCCAAACATTAAATCTTTATCTTCTATACCTGAATAGATTGTCTTTAGAACCGTATTATACTTGGAATTATTCAAAAGCAAATCTTTTTCAACGATATTAACTGTTGTATAATAATCTTCAAATAACATTAATGCTGCTTTATTTTTTCCAATACTTATTGCTGCTTTAATAATTTCAGGTATATCAACATCATTAAAAATAGTAATAAAGTTATAATTTTTATTCTTTGCTCCTATTCTTATGAGTAGTGATAATTCAACAAATATTTCTATAGCCTCTTTTGGTAAACTAGAAACATCTTCTTTAAAAAAATCTTGTAACATCTTCCCTAATAATCTCCCCCTTTTGAGAGGTTGATTTTCAATAAAATAGAGTAATAATGGACAAAAACATTTCAAGGCAAATGATGGAATTTGAAAAATATAGTTAGAGAGTAAAATAATAAAGGACGATTGCATTGAAAGTTCGTTAATAACTGAAAACAAGATATCTGTCAACCACTTTTCAAACTTATAAACTTTAATAATTGTAATAAATCCATTTAATGCATTTTCCAGATTGCGTTTGTAAAACGTTATTTTCTCTGTTTCAACTTGTTCCATTGAAAGTGACCACATATAGTCATTCATTGGGTAAATATATTGTTCAAAAGGCTTAAATAAAACATCATACGATATAAAGGATGAAAGATTTTCTGATGGTAAATTATTTCTATTAATGATAACGCCAACAATTGTTTCAAAACAATATCTTGAACGAAGCGATGATGTTGGTGACTCTTGTAGCATTAAACTAAAGATAAAATCTAATGATTTCACCTCTTTGTTGAAATTAATAGTACTGCTATTTACCAAAATATAACTATCAAACTCATATGATTCAAAACAAGGATATTTACCTGTGTTTTGATAATAAATACCTATACATTTGCCAATCCAATTTAGCATCAGGTTTGAAAGTTCATTGGCACATTTTATTTTTATATTGAATAGGTGCTGAATAAACGTTTTTGAAAGTTTTGATGTCTCAATTTTAAATTTATTTAAATGAAAGATTGAATTATGTTCAAATAAGAGTGAAAGGTACCCGATCAAAAGTTTTGTATGTTTTCTATCATCACAAATAATATTAATTGATTCAATTAAATCCGGAATATTTTCAGAACTTTTATATTCAATAGTCTCTAAACCAAATCTGAAAATACTATCATAGTTTCCAACCTTTATTTTATCTTTCAAATCAAGCAGCAGCTTTCCCAATTTTTTAATATTTTCACAGCGTGGACCATCAAATAAACAACAAAGTATAGTCACCCAAACTACAATTGGTATATTAGAAAGGTTATTTTTATTATATTCAATTAATGCAGTTAAAATTCCAACTGCATCATTCATTAAAAGTCTGTCGGACAAATAGGGCGATAAATGTGTAGCTAGTATTTCACAAACATTTTCATCCTGAAATCCATCCGGTGCTAACATAAATAATAGTTTTAACTTTCTAAAATTTATTTTTTTCTCTGAATTAAAAACAGATGCTTCGATTAATAAAAGAAGTTTTGATGTCAGATGATAAATTGTTGGAATGGTCCAAATACATTTAATACCGCATGTTTCAGCAAAAAATTGAATCATATCAACACAACTTTGAGGTTTAATTTGAAGTTCATATTCATCAAGAAAGGGTAAGATTTCTGAATTTTCAGAAAAGAGTAAATGTTTTACATCGGGGTCGGCAGCATCAAATAAATGCAGTATTTTAGATTCTGAAGAACAATCGCAAAGTCTAAATAACTGAAAAACAATTAACAGGAATTGTTCGGTAAGCTGGGACTTTAAATACTTTTTTGTCGAAAAATATTTATCTAGAATTTTGAATATCTTATTTCGTATACCATGAGAAGTCCAGGATAATGTTATTGAAAGTGACATTGAGTCTTTCACAAGTGACACTTCTTTCATATTTATTGCCTTGCTAATTTTGGGTACAATATCAGTGCGATTGTAAGCTAAACTTAACGCAATTATTTCTTTATAGGTGCTCAAATAAAAATCATCCAAAGAAGTAAAGTCAAATAATTCATACGGAAATTGTTCCATAGCTAGTTCGAAACTTTCCCAACATTTGAAAAAGACTTCTTTAAAATTCCAAAAAAGTCTGTTAGAACTTGGTATATTGTTAAGATTTGTAATTTGTAAAACTGTGTGCTTTAAATATGTTCTTATTTGTTTATAATTAGATAATTCTAATAAATTACAAATTACAGCAATAATTAGTAACTCGCTTGACTGAGAAAGACATGCCATAAAAGAGCAAAATGTTGCTGATGATTCAACTGATTGTTGCGGATTCTTAAATGATTTAATAAATGTTGAATAAATATCAAAACTGTTGTTTTTTTGGAATTTTATGTAGAACATTAATTCGTGTGAAATGTAGTATTTATTTTTATTGCTTAATAGTTTGAAACAATCAGTAAGTATTTCTAGAATGGGTCTTTCTTCAAATTCAATTACACCAACAATAATATTTTCATTAATTTTAATGGAAAATTTCAAAAATTCAATCAATGATAATTCTGAATGAAGCATGGATTTTTTATAAAGATGAATCAAGTATTCATGCACTGCCTTACCATCAGCTTTGATATTGAAAGTTCTAGCCGTAGAATTATCGTTAAACAAACTACCATTCAAATTGTTATCCAGGGGACTCATCCATACTTTTGCGGACATACTAAACAATTTTGAGATTATAATGATTGCACATTCATAAGTTTTTGTCAAGTGACTTACCAACAATGAGGTTAAAAATTTAGACATGATGTCTAAAACATGAGCATTCAAAGGTAGTTTTATCACTTCCATAAATTTCAAAAGTTCATACTGAGTTGCCATATATTTTACTTTTGAATTGAGTTTCGATGAAAACTTTAAAGCATTCTCAGCAGCTGCATTATAATCTGACTTAATAGTACTTAATTTCAAAATCGCATGAGACATTCTTTGTTCTAATGTGGAACATCTATAATAAAGATTTTTATAATTATATGTTGAATAATCTGGAAATGTATCTAATTTTTCCTCCTTGGATTTTGATGGCATAAAAGAATCAAAAATATCCACCTCCCTTTCAACATATGTGATTATTTCATTTTCAGAATTCAACAAGGGCAATACAGATTCAGAAATTTCAGCAATAGAAAACAAATCAGCAATTTTTGATAACGTTTTTTCTTCACATAAGGGTATTTTATAAATAATCATAAGGTAAGATTGTAAAATTGATTGTGAAAGTTGATTATTCTGATAGTTTCTAAGTTTTTCTTTTATTAAGGAACAATTTTGCTGTAAAATTGGTGCAAGATCATGACATAGCTCAATATCAAATGTAGAGCTAATTCCGATACACCAATTGACAAAAAATGGTTCACCCATGTTATCGTTAAGCATTTCAGTAAATTTCAGTAGTAAAGCAACTATTTTAGTTTTAGTGAGATCATTCACAGATAAACTGTCACCTTTCAAAAAGTATTGTTGTTCATCTTTAAAATTATCACTTTTTAGAGCTTGATTCTTCAAGATATATTCACACAATCCAAGCTGATCTAAACTATTAATAATAAAATCCAAACTCTTACCATCATACCTATTTTCCATATAGTTGGTAACTTCAGATGTTAGTTCGATTTCTTCGTAACCTAAAATCCATTTAAAAAATTTTAAAATAGGATAGATGTCACTGAAATCATTTAAACCAGAAAGTTGATCAAATTTACTTTGTAGCCAGTTGGATAATTTATGACTGTAGAGCTGAGCATCATAAACATTCAATGAATTGTAAAATTTGATATTCTTAAATTTAATCTTTCTGCAGATAAATGATGTAGTTAACCAAAATAATACTGATTCTTTGCATAAATATACAGGACCATTAATTTCCGATAAATCTATTACATTTTCATATTGTTGAATAATAGTTTTGTCCAGATTTATTGATGAATCCATTGTATAAAAATGAAAAAGCGATAGATGGGTTAAAAAAACACATGCTAATTTAGACATTGATATGTCCTTCAATAATTCCAAACAATATTTAAGTAGTTTTGTAAATGTGTTGTTATTTGTTAATTTAGATGACTTTATTCCTACATCATTAAGTTGATAATTGTGTGAAATTGAGTAGAAAATATTCATTCCTAAAAGTATCCAGTATTTTAGTTTTATATTCTGTTTTTCAAAAGTATCCATTAATTTGTCTAACATTTTTTCCTTATTTTCAATAATATTACTTAACAGAAACTGGATATTGGAAAATTGATTATTTGATGACAAATAACCAAGATATAATGCAAAAATTTGTGATATGGTAATATTATGAGAAGGAATGGCAAAAGTTTCATCAACAAGAAGTGAAATCATGCAATCTGTAGGATTTTCAAAATATTGAAAATAATCTGATAATTGACGTGATAGCCCTAGTTTCATTGCTGTTGAGCGTTGTTTTTTAGAATTTACATGTGAAGCTAGAGAATCAATATCCAGTTCTGACTTTAAATCGAAATATGCAATGAGTAACCTACTAACCCCAAGACGTAACAACCATGGGGTTGAACTTTGACTTTTTGCCAAACTAATATATTTAAAATGGAACCAATTGTACTTAGATTTCTCGATCATTGGAAAGATATGTAAATTGACAAAATTATAATCAAGTTCCAATCGTTTTTCAAATGAACTATCCTGAAATAAACTAAATATTATTTCTATAACTTTACCTAAATCTTTGAATTGCCGTTTCGGGGTATCATTGTGTAATGTTTCGGGTTTTCTTTTGCGGAATTTGGAAGATGTATAAAATTCAGATGGTTCCTCTTCATTATCAGAAATAATTATACTTTCCTCGGCCTCTGATGATGCATCTACTACTGAAAAAACGTCAGAAATCGTAGATCTATCAGATCTGGTGGATGTTGTAATCCCTTCAGAGAAATTTATTAATTCGCCATTTGAATTTATATTCCAATTATCACCTATGAGTTTATGAAAGCTTTTAAGGCAAATAAATGGTGGTATAAGGTTAATAAAAGTAGCCAATTGCGAAATTAGTCTTCTTGATGTTATTACTTTGATTTCAAGTATAAATTGAATACCGAGTTTATAAAATCTATGGCAAAGTTTTATATCGGATGTCGACAAATCTAATAAACATTTATTTATTATTTTAAATGTGTAAATTATGGACTCACTTTCTCTCTTATTGTCACCAAATACATTCTTAAAATAGAGCAAAAAAACTTTGAAAATTTGATAGTAATAACATTCTGTTTTTGTAACATTTAAATTTGTGAAAAGAGTTGTTGTTGAAGTATACGATGGATTTAAAAATTCATGAAACATAGAAAATAATTCAATAATTAAATTTTCATTAGCTGAGGTTTGCTTGCTTTCGGAAACCACAAGATTAAGACATTTAATAATTTTGTTGATCATAAGCTCATATGTCCCTTCGAATAAGTGATCTTTAAAACTTTGAATTCGTATTAAGTGATTTAGAGCTTTTATGATATTCAAAACCACTGGTTCGAAAATTTGAAGCTCTGAACCAACTGGGGTATAGGTTAAATGATTAAGCAAAATATTTATAATCTTTTCACTTTGTTTGGGTTTGTATAACACACTAAACTTTCTATTGCCTAGAACATATATAATTAATGACCTTAAAACTGCGGATGCTTTATTCAATCTGATTTCAATGACAGTATTGTTGATGGATCTTTCATAAATTGTTCGATCTGATTCCAAGTATAAATTTAACGATTCAATCAATTTTAAAAAGGAATTACAATCAAAGTTATCAATTGAAGATGCCAAATTGAAGCTGATGTTTTGAAGTTTCTCAAGAGCCTCATTTCTGTCCCGAATTTTAGTCGATAGAAGGGAACCTGTGTAAAAATATGTTTATGTTTAATGTTAGTATTTTGTTAAACATTTACAACGCGTTAACAAATAATTGTAAATTACCTACGGCATATTGAATCGATTGAACCTCTCAACATTTTTAGTGATCACAACCCTGAAAAAAAAATTTTAAGTTTTAAAGAAAATGATTTATGTTTAAAATTATTTCAATGATAAAAGGATTAAAATCATGAAGCTTGGCAAAATTGTTATAGCTAGCACCGATTTCGTGAAAAATAACTGCAAAATTCATGTTAACTACCAGAGAATAAAAGCGAAACTGAAAGTAGGTAAATACTCAGATTAAAATTAATTAAAAAACTGTTAAGTATTAATAACGCCTACAAGCATAAGAAGCTTATGATCAGTTTCGAAAACTTCAGTGTAATTTACATTATTTGATGACGAATTAACGATTTATTAATGTTATACAAAGAGATTCAAACGCATTCCTTGCACTAATGATATCATCTATTTAATTATATTATTATATGTAAAATTAATTAACTTAAACAACAACACCAGAGTTAGAAGCAATTCTTGGCCATAAATCAGCACATTCTTTTGCAACTGGACCTGTAATAGCAGAACCCTTCATTTCACCCTTTGGATTAACAATAACACCTGCATTATCTTCAAAGTAAAGGTAGGTACCATCTCTTCTTCTCCATGGCTTTGATTGTCTGATAACAATAGCTGGCATAACTTTCTTTCTTAATTCAGGCTTACCCTTCTTAACGGTAGCCATAACCATGTCACCTGCAGAAGCTGCTGGTAATCTGTTTAATCTTGCACCGTTACCCTTGACAGCCATAACGTATAAGTTTCTAGCACCAGAGTTATCTGCACAGTTCATAACTGCACCAACTGGTAATGCTAACTATAGTAAAAAATAACAAGTAATTATAGTGTTAGTATTAAATCCAAAAATGCTAGTAAAGTATTTTGATTATAATATTACATATTTCTAAATTTTGAGGCTTCATAATAATGGATATCTCAATGATGACAGAAAATAAAATCATAAACATTTGAATTAAGTAAACAAAATCACAAACATTTGAATTAAGTAAACAAAATCACACTATATTTTTAAAATGCTCTTGATACAAGTATGTGCTTATTAATAAACTTTTTATTCTAATAATGCAGGATTATAATTGCCAAAACAAAGTTCCAGTTAAAACTTTTGAAGATAATAATTTCTATTAATGATTAAAACTTTATTTAACGCAAATACCAAGCATTTTTCAATTCAAATAAATTTGTAAAGTAAATATTAATCATAGAATATTGACAATAACATTTTTAGTTGGCTATTTTTTATGTTTTACTCTAAATTCAATTGGAATAATATATTCAAAATATTTTCAAAATCTCTTGTTAACAACTAAAGCTATACTTACTGACATTCTAAACTTAGTACCTTGTGCACCGGAACCAGACATCTTATTATATGTATATGTGGTATTCTAACGTTTCAAGGAAGATCTTGAAATTTTGTGTCTTACTATGAATATAATGATAAAGTATGTGCATTTTTTTTCACCAGCATCCATCCGCTCGCTCACCAGTTCTCGCCTCTGTAAAATCCGCAGTCACAATTGATAGAAATTTTACTAGAAAGACGCACTTTTTTCTCAGACTAGCTGATAATTAGATAATTTAACCCTGTTGTCGCGCACGTGATTAGGGCTTGTAATCTTTTAACTAGGAGTTGGAAAATAATAAAGGGTCGAGTATCTACTAAGATTATATACTTGAAAATTTATTTTATTTAAACCCATTAAAATAAACATCTATACATAGAAAATAATAGTATAATTCAAAAATTAATATCAATAAAATTTAGCAATTAAACTATTGTTAATACTTTACATATTAGTTTTTTCATTATTATTGTTTTTTTTTATTTTTTTGCTTATATTTTTTATATTGATTCGTCCTATTAAATTGTTCTCATAACAATAAATGATATCATGTTAACTTCCAACATAACTTTAAATCTTACAGCAAGAAATCATGAAATTATGAAATCTAAAGCAAAGGAAGAAAAATTAGTTGGAATTATATAATTCATGTAAGTATTGTTGAACATAAGTTGCAGCTCTTTTAAACCTTCTTTCACTGTATTTTTGAAAAATCGTATGATGATGGCTTTCTGATGAAATGCAGCATTCTTCAAGAATTTCAGCAAGTGGAAATAATTGTTCAGATGTATAACCAGTATAATAAATATGAGCTTCAGTCCAATTACCACGAGCTAGCATTTTACGTGATAAAAATTGTGCACCAGCAGCTAACCAACTTGGTGGCGATGAAACAAATCTTTGATCCATTATAGTTATTTCCAAGAAATATTTTGCTAATGTTCTAATCTCGTTATCATAATCATCTGCTTTTGATCCACGTCTAAGAAATGACATTGGACCTGGCCAGCCAAATTCAAATCCTAGAACTTCAACCATATATCTTTCAGCACTTAAAAAAGATTCCCTTGAATATTGATTACCAACCATATAAATCATCTGTGAAACAGTTGGGACGTTGATTTCTTCATACTTTGCTGCTATGAACAGTGCAACAGCACCACAGAGTTGAAATCTTGATAATGAAATTGATTTCTTGGATAGAAATCTATCTATTATATTAACAGCAAGAAATAAAGTTTCTGGTAATAAATTAAATCTTGAATGAAGCTGAACCATCCAATCCATTAATGTTGATCTATGATCCCATGTCAGTTCTTCTTGTCTATTCTCTATATATCTGGGATCTGGTTTATATTTAATTTCTAATGAATGCAAATAGTTAAAAATGCGGTTGCCATATTCTGCTACCATTGTAACATCATAAGTATCCTCATCATTAGGATCTAATGTATCACGAGAAAATTTCGAATAAACTCTGTCAATTTCATTTCTAATGGAATTTGTCAAGATTGGTGAAAGTCGTTGATTAGAAATTGCGTATTCGTCACCATCACCCTCTTCTTCTTCATCTTCTTCTTCTACTTCTTCCTCCTCGTCATCCTCATTAACTGGTACACCATCATAATCTTGAATCTGATTATCCATATGAGAAGTTTCCATACTATCATAATCATTTTCATCACCTTCAGAAATTTGAACAGAAGAAGTCGAAACTGATCTTGTTATTGCCTGTGTATTTTCAACTAAAACGGGTATTTTATTTTTAACTTGATGATTTAAAAACTGTGATTGCTGTGCCTGATGTTGACTGTGTTGATTATGACTATGATTATGGTTATGGTGGATAGGATTAACACCAGCATTAAGATTGTTGGATGAATTCAATGCATTATCAGGGATAACACCTAAAACTGTACGTGATCGTGTCGTATTAGATGCTTCTGCTTTGTTTATATTGTGATCCGATAATTTTATTTTATAAGTTTGATTGTTATTTTCGTCATTGCCAACTGGTTGTCTGGAGATTACTGATGGTCTTCTTACCATGACTAGTGAATTAATTGATTATAGAAATTGAACGGTTTAAGAAATGGAAAAATAAAAATTCAATGTATCTTATGTTTGATAAATATTAAATTGGTACAGATTTTGTAAAAACTGGGTTAATTCAATAATTAGGAATTGTATAACTTTGGGTTAAAATCTGATACAACAGAATAATTCAAAATGAGTAGAATAATTAATCAGCTGAGAGTTATCTTGATTTAGTTACCTGAATAATCAAATTGTATATGATCTCAAATAATATCTAAAATTGTGATATGTAACTTTAAGTTGTTGAAGATTATTTGTCTTTGTTTTCCTTGGATAATAAGACAGGTATAAAAACGATAGAAAGATTGAAGTATTTATTGGTAGTAATAAATACAAGCAAGTGGGTCAGTATTGTTGAAGAACGTTTCTTATAGAATTAAAAGAGATAAAGAAACAAAATAAACAATAATATGAAGAGTACTTTCAAATAAAATGTTTGTTGTTTTGATTTTTGATTGAATTAGCGATCAAACTCCCTTGTAGTTTTACGTGAATACAGGCAGTTTCAAAATTCTCTAGCCAAGCAGTTGTTAGAAGGAACAAACCCAAAACAGAAAATGCAAAACAAAGGAAAATGTAAACAGTTCAGAAAAACAATAGAAAATGGGAGGTTCTATTGACATTTTCCCTGTTTGGGCAACATCCAAGGTGGTACGCGCTCGCTCTGTTTTTATTTTTTGTATTTGATCCTAATAAATTATTAACAAGTTAACAAGAGCATTTACATTCAGATAACGTGTCCATATAAAAATGAATATGTTGTTTAATATGCTTGCTTATTTTTGTTCTCACATACATATATTTGAACTAACCCAGTCAGAAAGCCAAATTTTTCCTTATACGGCAACTACATATTAATAAATTTTTCATGTTGCAGTTGTTTAAAACATTCTTTGTTTTTATCGACGCGTCGCTAGATTTTGTAACTGATAAAAAAATTTACTTTAATTTCATGGACCAGCTGAAATTTTTCAATCTATAATGACGATAGCATAAAAGCTACAATAAACCCAAACATGCCTTTTACTGACAGAAAGAAATATATTGGAGAAGGAGATCTTGTTCTTGTTTATGTATCCCGTACAATAATCAAACCAATTTATGTAAAAAGTGGTGAACATTTTAATACAAGATTTGGTTCTTTTCCCCATGATTCAATGATAGGCCTTGAATTTGGCTCACAAATCACAACTCCAAAAGATCGTGGTTTTGTTTATCTATTGCAACCAACCCCTGAATTATGGACGATGTCTTTGCCTCATAGAACTCAGATTGTTTATACTCCTGACTCAAGTTATATTTTACAACGTTTGAACGTTACGGTAGGATCAAGAGTTATTGAAGCTGGAACGGGCTCAGGTTCCTTCACACATGCATTTGCAAGAACGGTTAATGATGAGGGTAAGCTTTATACTTTTGAATTTCATGAAGAAAGGTATGAAAAAGCAAAGGAAGAATTTTTAAGACATAATCTGAAAAACACAATTATAACACATAGAGATGTTTGTAAAAACGGTTTTGACATTAAAAATATTCAATTAGATGCAGATACAGTTTTCTTAGATTTACCAATGCCATGGGAGGCTATACCTCGTTTAGAATCAGTCACAGCAAAAGACACAAAGATTGGAATTTGTTGTTTTTCACCTTGTTTTGAACAAGTTGTAAAAACTGTTGAAGCTTTACAAACAGAAGGATGGGTAGATTTGGAACTAACTGAAATATCTGGTAGATTATGGGAAGCACATAAAGCTATGAAAAGGGATGTTGATGATGCAGTTAAACGTTTAAGATTCGTTAGTGAAAGACAACGTGAAGGTTTAGAAATGATAAGAAATGGTAGACACCCAAAAAGGGATAGACAATCTAAAGAAAAAGATTATGGATTTAATCCGTTTGGTAAGGGTAAACGTATTATTGAAGGTGAAGATGCTTACGAGTGGTTTGATGTTTCAAGAACAGAACATGAAATCAAGACTCACACTTCATATCTTGTGTTTGCACAGAAATTACCTGTTGTTGTTGGAAAAACTGAATAATATTTTGGCTACCTATTTATATAAGTAAATTAGAAGGAAAATTAATGTAATAATAATACCTGGTAAGTTATATAATTTTTTCTTACTTTGGTGCAGTTTACTATTGTAGGAATGATATTTTGTCGCAACCTAGGAAATCTATAGAATCCCAGGTTGTGTAACGTAGAGTGAGCGA
>JAJMCR010000093.1:0-28393 GCA_030573095.1 Pichia paraexigua | reverse complement strand
GCGTCATTGTGCCAAAAAAAAAGAGCAAATTTCATATGGAATTATAGAACCGCACTAGCTATTTTTAAATTTATTTAAAACAAGGGAGTACAATATTTCTTCATTATATGATTATTCAATGGAGAATCTCTTTAAATCAACTTAAAGTTTATTTATTTATTATTTAAAGGGTGTAGATTTACAAATTACCTGGATAAACAATTAATATTTTTTTTTTATACACATATACATTATTAGGATTGTTTTTAATTTTTAAAATACATTGGAAAAGGGATTTTGTAAGCCAATTTACCATTATTTTTGCTCTATAATGGCCACACTGGGGGGAGGGGATAGTATAGTGTCAATAATATGAAGAGTGTGTGAAGAATGTATTAGACCGGCATGTACTCAAACGAGTGTGGTGATTAGATTATTCGCTGCGCAAGGTGGCAGTGAATATTTATATTTTTCAAAGTGAAATTGTTACAACGTTACGTGTTAAGTAGACTATTTTACTCTGTAGAAAACTAAATCAATTGAATTAATTATATATATTAAAGAAATATGCGATTATCTAACATTTCAATTGTGTTATTATTTTGTTGTTCATTTGGATTAACATCACCTACATTAGAAGAAGTAAATTATAAATTTAAAAATAAAGAGATTTCAATTGATTTATTGAATGATTATGAGAATATCATTAACAAAATAAAATTAAAAAATGAAGATGGAGAAGGGGGACAATTTCATAAAGATATACAATTGATTAATTCTTTATTATTTAAACATGGGTTAATTAATTTAATGATTAATAAGAAAAGAGAAAAATATGCATTTTTCGATTTCCAAGAATGTTTAGAGAACAGTATTGAATATAAAGAAGAGAAGGAGAATGCTTTGAACTTTGGATGTTTGAATAAATTTTATGATATTGGAGAGAAATTCGGAGAATGGAAATTGATGAAGGATGTATTTGATAGAATAGAAGAAGAGGACGGAGGAGAAGGAGAAGAGAAAGTTAAAGAATTAAGAGATAAAGTTATTGAATATGAAGGTAAAGTTAAATATATTGAAGAATTAATCAGTGCTAAAGATTGGAAGAAATGTTATAATGAATGTGAACAGATTGAAAAGATAAGTAGTCATGATGATGATATAATTAGACATAAAATTGAATGTTTAAGTGAATTGAAGGGTAACATGGGGATTGATGAAAACATTAAAAACATTAAAGAAGAGTATTTTAAATTAGTTAATTATGAAATCAAAGAAAGAAAAGTTGAAGATTTTAGTAGATTTATTGAACTGGAATTATTTACAGGCGATAAGTCGGATATAGTTCTTAGAAATTGTTTAAAAATAGACAACGAATTCGAAGAATGTAAAGATTTGAATAGGATTAACTTTAAAGTTGGGAAAATGTTGAAGGTTATAAAGGAAATTGAGATTTACTATTCATTTTTGTACAATGAAAGTGAGGAAAATGTTGATACGGGAAGGTTTAAGGATGTAGAAATGGAGGTTAAAGGTAAATGGGAGGAGATTATCAGATTACTGTTTGATAAAAAGTGGAAAATCAAGAACAAGAATGGATTGGACAAGAAAGCGTTTGGTAAATATGATATGGACGTTGACTTAATGGACAATAACTTTGAAATTTTGATTGAACTGTATGTGAGGATTATGAAAGGGTTTGGGTATAAGGAGAAGGATATCACGGAATCAAGATTTGTGCAAGATTTATTTCGGATTGTCAAACAAGGGTATTATGAGACCGGCGAGTACTTGAAGTGGAAGAAGGGGGTTAAGAACCACCAATACTACAAAAAGATGAGGGGGGACGATATAATTGATGTTGTTAGAGAGTTGGACAGCTACATCAAGAAAAAGAAGGTCGGCTCAGCCCAGAAGGTGTTGGGGAAGCTAAGTAAGGGGATTAAGATGAGTGGAGCAGTGCGCCAAAGAGAGGAGGAGGTGAGAAGGATGTTACAGCAGCAGCAGCAGCAGCAGCAGCAGCAGCATCACCAACAACACCACCAGCACCACCAGCACCACCAGCAACAGCAATTCCACTTCAACTTCAACAACAACCAGCGCCAACAGAGAAGCCAGACATCGCCGCCGCCGCCATCCGCGTCGGTCGACCATTACAAGGTGCTGGGTGTTTCCAGCGACGCGCCGGTCGACGAGATCCGCCAGGCGTACCGCTCGCTGGTGCGGGCCAACCATCCGGACAAGGCGAAAGTGGTGGGCAAAAGCGCGGCGGCGCTGGAGGAGAAGGTGGCGGCGGTGAACAACGCGTGGGAGGTGTTGGGCGACGAGCAGCAGCGGGCGGCGTACGATGCGGAGCGCGGCGGGCGGAGGGGCGGCGGGGACTTTGCGGGCGGCGGCGGGGACTTTGGTGGGTTCCCAGGGTTTTTCCACTTTGGCGGGCGGTGAGTGGGAAACTCCGCGCGGTGTTTGTGTGACAGGTTTTTCACATAGTGGGGTCACTTCAGCAGATACACAGACGTATATATGGAATAGATGCAGCTGCTGTAGTGGGAGTGTTTGTTGTTTCTTCTGCTGTTCTTGGCTGTTTTGTTCTGCTCTGGTCTTCTTGTCCATCACCACTCGTCAGCATCCCCCGCCCATGCTTAGAAACTCCCTTTCCTCCCTAAAACAGTCTCAAAGAGTCTCGAAGGCCATTCCAAATCAACATACCGCAAGGCTGTATACGCAACAGCAATCTATCAATGATACCACTAACAGCAACAACCAACTCTTACAACAACAACAACAACAACAACACCACCACCATGTCCAATCTATACCCATTTCAAATCAGCATTTCAACCCCAATACCCCCACCCCCATCCCGTATTCTCCCTTCGTTAACAACTCAGATTATGCCACTCAACTCAGTATGTTCGACGAGTGTCTTGCTCAAAACTCCACTTACGATTTGGCCACCGGGAAAATTAATGGTGGTGTAAACCAGTTTTGGTTTGCCGTTAAGAAAATTATCCCCATTTATAAGTCCCTCCTATTCTCAGGCTATTTAAACGAAAGGAGAATGGCCGATTTTGTCTCTTTGTTAAGAAATGGCCTTAGAATTCATCGTTTAGAATTATCCAAATTGAAAAAAAATTTAGATAAAGACTCCAACAACCCAATTAAAAACATTCATTATCTATTAACTTGCGCAATTAGAGAAGTTTCTTATAATTTATTAGATGGTTTAATTTATTTAAATCCTCATGGCTTAACTCATTTATTTAAAGCATACAAAGATTTAGGTTTCACCTATGAAGCGGTTCATATTTGGGAAATTGGTAAATCAAATCCAAATTTGTCCAGTTTATTCACTTCTGAACCTGTTTTAGGTTCTATTTTCCCATTTTTGATCGAATCTGGTGATTTCAATTTTTTGGAAATTTGGCAAATGTATCAAAATATTAAATTTTTAAAATCTAAAAATAATAATGAAAAATTACATAGTGAATTACAAGTCGGTATGATTAGAGTTTGCCTTTTTAAAGGTAAAAATGATGATGCTTTAAATATTTTCCAAAATTTAACCAATGATGTTTATTTCAACAAAAATAATGATCCACCAATTAATATAAAATCTTATATGACTATGGCTCATTTATCATTTATTGGGTTTTGTAAAGATATTCAAATTGCTGATCAATTTTTCAATGATGCAGTTAATGAATCAATGCCTTATTTAACTCCCTTACAATTGAATTTTATTAAAAAATATCTTAATAATACTTGGGAAATTACTAAAGATTTTAATAAAATTTTAAATATTTGGCTAATAACTTGGAATAATTATGAATTAAAAAATTCTTCAAATTCTTCAGTTTCCTCTTCTTTAAATGACACTTTCTTATCAATCTTTTTCAAAAATTATCCAAATTTTAATGATGAATCTTTTAACAAATTAAAACAAATTATTTATGAATATTCAAAAATCAGAAAAATTGATGAACCTTTTATTAATGTTTTATTATCAAAATCAACTATTTGGCATAATTCTAATATTTTAGAATTCATTTTAAATACTGCAAATTCAAATCAATTTACTAAAACTAATGTCTTTTACAGATGTTGTATTAAAGCTTGTGGTTCAATTGATATTGATTCAAATAGTATTTTAAATTTATTTAGACAATTATTATCAAATAATTTATCAAATGGCATGAAATTTATTGCTCATGCTGATTGGATAGCTTTAAGAGATGCAACAATTAATTCTCCTTATTTATTAAATTTTAATTCAAATTCAATTAATGATAGAATTGACTTATATTTTAAATTATGGAAAATTTGTTCTTCTTGCTTTATAAGTTTAGAAAATTTTAAATCTTATATTATGAAAGATGTAAAACTAAATTCAAATTATTTAAAAATTTTTAATCAAATGGAAAATGTAAAATCAAATGATTTAATATTACCTGAAATTAATTATTTTCAAAATAATAAATTGATTCAAAACTATAAACTTATGGCTGCTAATAATGGTTATGCATCCATTTGATACTATATTACAGGTTATATTATACTATATTACTTTATTACTTTTCCCCTTTATTAATGTTATGATTACTGCTTTTATTAATGTCTTATGTTCTCTCTCAAGTATTCTTTCTTTATTTCCTTTACGTATATATTTATTTGATTCAAACAAATTACATAAAAAAAAAAACAAAAAAAAAAAAAATCTTATTAAACTGTTTAAAAAAAAATAAACTAATAAACCATGTAATCGTCCTTCCCCCTCTTTCACTCCTACTCGTGTATTGTAATTGTACAAATTTCGTCAGTTGAATTTAATGTTTCAAATATTAAATTCTCACAACAATCAAAGTTTGATAACCCCCAATAATTTAAATCATCATTGTTTCCCATACCACAACCATCATCCCCATAGTCACCATCATCTTCCCTTCTATCATTACGATCATTTTCATCATCCCTATTAACGTCAACAATTTCAAAACTACGATCAGTTTCTTTGAATTTATTCTTATCTCGATTCTTAAATTTTATCTCAAAATCTTCTTGTATATTATATTCCTTTTTATCTAGAAATATAGGCAAGCCCGTCAATTCCAGATTAGAGATCTTATTTAAATCATTAATTTTATTAACTGGTAAAAGTTTATCGTCACCATCAGTATCATCTTTATAAAACATAACTAATTTCTCATATTTTAAAAACTCAGTTGATTCAATACAATTTTCATGAATTATTAATCTACTTATTAAGTTACTACCATTTTCACAAATATTCAAATCATAAATTAAATCAAATCCAAATTTAAAATAATTATGGATTTTAATTATTTCTTGATTTAAATATGTTAATGATGCTGGACTAATAAATTTCAAATTTGCAAATTTATTTATTTTAGAACTTGGTAAATATTCTCTATTCGTTGAAAATTCTATACACCCCTTATCTCCCCCTCCATCATCATCATCATCATCATCATCATAATCACCATCAATATCTTTATCATTAGTGAATTTTTTCATTTGAATTGAATTCAATCTAGATTTCCTTTTCAATATGGAATTTTCAGGAAATCCAAATATTTTTAACATATCTTGCATTGTTGTCTTACCAAAGATCAATTCAAATGATGAAATATTTAACGGATGTTTTAAAAATTTGAATTCAATGGAATTTGAAAATTTCGAATATATTATATAATTTATCTTTATTTTATAATCAGCTTCGTTAATTGGATTAATTAATTGATAATCTAGAATATATTCAATCGATGGTTTATTTTGAAATAAAGTACTTATATTATTAATATATGAATTCCATAAAAATTTATTCGAACTTTTCTCTGTCATCGTTGCAGTTGTATTTTGTTGATATATATAAATGGATGAACAATTAAAATTCAAATTTACCGTATTTAAAAATTCATTCAAATTTACACCATCTCCATCATCTAGTTTATTTTCTATATTTTGAAACTTAAAAGTTATCCCAAAGTATGATAAGTAGTATATTTTTCGGCACGCATCATAAAATCCTTTATAAGTTGGACCAAAATATTTATTATAAATTAACTTAAAATTGAATTTTTTAATAATCTCATTCTTATATTCATAATTTAAATTCATTGAGCCACCACTATTCTCATCAAGTTCAATTTCAATTAAAAATAATCGTTGTAAATATCTATCAAATAGTAAATTAATTCCTTCATTAACTATACAAATAATAATAATTTTTAATTCTTTGTTAAATTTAAACTCAATCCTTTCCCTAGTCTCTTCAACATTTATAATTTTCAACACTTCATAAATACTCTGTCCTAATTTAATCCCACCTAACCCACTATTAGGATATATATTAGTGTCCATGATGGTATGATACTATTGTTTTTACTTCGTAATATCCAGAAACAAAATGAATGCTCAGCATAGATAGAGAGATAACTTTCTTATCACAGAATTCTAATCTCACACGCCCCCCCTACCTCGGAATATTTACAATGCCATTTAGTGGTGGCTGAAAATCAACTTTATTCTTTAAACGTTCTTCTTATTCCTTGCCGATTTATACTAACTATCTAGCTATTATAACATTCATTATGGATTCTTCACAACCTACATTATTAACCGTGAAACCAAAACGTAAAATAGATTATAAAATCGTGTTGTTAGGTGAATCATCGGTTGGTAAATCTTCTATTCTTGAAAGATTACAAAATAATTCTTTCAATGATAATAAATCATCAACTATAGGTGCTGCATTTATATCTAAAAAGATAATTAAAAATTCAATCGATTTAATTAATTTACAAATCTGGGATACTGCTGGTCAAGAAAGATTTCATAATTTAACCCCTTTGTATTATAGAAATTCAAATATCTCTATTATTGTATTCGATTTAAATAATTTGGATAGTTTTAAGAAGGCAGAATATTGGATTATGGAATTAAACAATTATATAAATGACGAAATAGAGGGTCAAAATATGCAAATTATTTTGGTGGGTAATAAATTGGATTTATTGGAAGATGGGGAGTGTGAATTTGATGATGAAGTTATTGAATTTATTCAAAAAAACCAAAAAATTATAAAATACTTTAAAACTAGTGCAAAGGAAAATATCCAAATTTTCGAACTATTTGATTTTATTATAAATAATATAAACGAAGATTTATTTATTGATATAGAGGATGATAATAGCAATAATTCAAATGGTTTAATAGATTTAAATTTCAAAAATAATTCTTTAAATTCTTCAAATTGTCAATGTTAACATACAAATACTCCATTTCATATACTATATAAATAAACCATGTAAAGTAACGTTATTAAAAATATAATAATTTCTAAAATAATAAATACCGGTACAATATTATTATTATTATTCTTCCCAAATAATAAGCCAATTACTAAAAACTGCAAGTTTATTCCAATAGTTAAATAATTGTTATTGTTAACATACAATTTCTTATCAATAATATACAACATTGTAATGGTACTTGAAATGATAATTATCATATATATCATACGAAGTTGAGTCTTATCCTCATCATGTGGTATTTCCTTTTTATTTTTATTAATGACCAATTTGTTAATATCGTTATCATCGTCCTTAATAATATTATAGTTCTCATCAATATCCATATCAGCAGTGGTATTACTATCATTATCATTACTATTATATACTGCAAGTTCTAAATTAATTTCATTATCTTCATCTAATTTTTCAAATATCAAACTTAAAGAATTTAAAATATTTTTAGTATTTGGTCTTAAATTTGGATCTTTGGAAACTAATTCTTCAATCAATTCAATCCAATCAATTAATAATTCATTGTCACTATTTAAATCTTTTATATTTAATATTAATGGTCTTAGATTATACAAATCATCAAATAATTTTAAACTTAATATTTCATTACTCAAATCAACCGAATCTAAATTATCATTTGAAAATGGTAATTTACTAAAACATAAATAATATAAAATCATACCTAATGAATAAAGATCACTTGAATAACTAAATCCACCAAGGTGTTCATGATTCATTCCTATTCGATTACTTATAATTTCAGGTGCAACAAACTCTAATGTACCTGTATTACCAGTTGATCTAATTTCATCATTATCAATTGAATTAACCATAATCGATTCACCAAAATCAGAAACTAATAGATTCGGAATTTCGTTTAAATCTTTCAAATTTTTAATTGAGTTGAATTTATAATTTTTATCAAATTTGGTTTTAAATAAACAATTTGATGGTTTCAAATCTCTATGCAATATCTTTAAATCATGTAAATAGTCTAATCCAAGTGTAATATCCTTAAAAATTTTGAAAATTTCAAAATTATTCAAATGCCTTGGCTCAATTTTCATCTTTGATATTCCGGATTTTGATTTTGATTTCCGCCAAATTTTTTCTTCTAAAATATCTAATTTTGGGTTAATCAAACTATTAACCCAATCTTCAAGTGTACCACCAGCACAATACTCAAATAGTAAAAAAACAACTGGAACTTTAGGACTAAATCTTGAAACTTGATCAATTTCAACCCAAACATGATTATATTTGACAACATTATTATTATTTTGTAATAAATTAGAACTTAAATCATATAAAAATTTAACTTCATTTAATATTTTTTTCAAATTATTAATATCATCACCAATAGCTATTTTCTTCAACGCAAAAATACCTAAATTTAATCCTAATAAATCGTGTTCAACTTTATAAACTGATCCAAATGATCCTGTACCTAATTTTGATAAAACTTTGAAAAATTTATTAAAATATCCTTGATTTATCATATTTTCTGGTATAGTATGAAATTCATACCCTTTACCATCTGTTAATAGAGTATCATTTCCCTTATACATGGAATTATTCAAAAGCTTGAAATAATCATTCCTTATAAAATCTCCGGATGTTGTTTCTGTAAAATTGTAGGGAAACTGGAAATTTCCATATTCATAATTATTATTCAGGCTAACTAATTTATTATCATTAATAATTGAGTTTCGAGGAGAAACGGATCGTGAATTGGATAGTTTTGATAATGTAGATGATGATTGTGAAGGAGTCGGTATTGTTGTTGGATTCGGTGTCGATAATGGCGATGATGTTAATGTGTTGAAGGCACCACAAGTTGAACATATAAAAGTTCTACCATGAGAACTTGATCTTCTACGTTTATGATTTGAATCATTCATTTCATCATCATGACATGAATATCTTCTTTTATTATTATCAATTGATTCAGCCAGTCTAACAAGTTGAAAATCTTTTGAAATTGAATCATAAAGTACAATTTCATTTGAATTTTTATTTTTATAAACAACTGTCAAACTGTTATTATTGTTATTATCATTATTATTAGTGTTATTTCTGTCATTTCCATCATTTTCCTCGTCACTTTTGATTGATTTCAGGTCAATCAGCTCCGAGCAGTGTGTGTTATATCTAACCAACGACATTGTTTCAAGAAAAACACCAAAAATATTGCATTTAAAGATCGTACCATATCATGTTATTCCAAAATGTACAGAAACTCCGAAATTCCCCTTTAAGAAATTATGTTTTTTCTTAAGTCGATCGACGTTTTCCAGTTTTTCAAACTTCAAACAAATAGTTATCAATATCATCAGCATCATTATTTAACACATTGTTATAGATTCCAACCCCTGTATTATGCATAGTCAATTGGTTTATGTCTAAATTCAACAGTTGTTGGGTATTTAAATTTATTTCTGTATCAATATTGGAGTTTCTTGATGTTGATCTACTCATCAAATTTTTTGTCAAATCAAAATCCACATCTAAAACATCACTTTCATCATCATCATCACCATTATCTTCATCATTTGATTGTTGTTCTTGAATTTCTTGCGTATATGATCTTTGCATAGCAATGATAATTTTTTCCAGTTGCTCAATTCTTTTATTATTTTGAACATTTAAAGATTCCAAATTTTTACATTTTGAATTTAAATCTTTAATAATTTCAACTTTATCCAAATTGGCCTTACTTAAAATAACAATCTTTTTATTCTTTGAATCAATTACATTTTCTAAATCTTGAATTTTTTTAGTTAATTTAACATTATCATTGGTTTTCAATATCGGTTTAATGTTATTTGTAGTTGGTGTTAAGGTTGTATGTTGAAATTTGACATTTTTAGAATTTTGTGGATTAGTATTAGAAGGTTGCGTATGTAACAGTGTATGTAATTTCTTTCGATATTCAGCCAATCCACCCTGGTTAGACATAACTATGTTTTCTTGGAGAAGGAATAAAGGTTTCAAAGCATGTTTTAGGAACTTTTTGATGTTTTAGTTTCCTTTTTGAGGGAAAAAAAACGCGTATCTTTTAGGTAATTTGATTGACAATCTTTGAGCGTGATTATTCAACTAGGCCGTCTTTTATCTGAATACTTTATGCAATATGAGATGATAATGCGGCATTTGTTGCAAATTTTTAAAACTAGTAGCGTAGAATTAATCATTTATATATTTACTTTTTTATTTTTGAATTTTAGAATAATTGAATTCATAGATATAACATTAAACAGGTAAAGAAGATAAAAAATTAATGAAGTAAGATAGAAAAGGGAATGTAAATGTAAAGAATTAAATTAAGTTGAACTAGAATAATTAAAATTAGATTTTTTTCACAATAAGAAGGAAGAAAAGAAAAAAACGTTAAGCAGATTCACCCTTTTCTTCAATTGATGAAGAATTTTGTGGTAATGGAACTGCATTAATATCTTCAACAGTTGCAGGTTGAGGAGCAGATTTTGATCTTATTGGTTCAGGAATGTACATATTTGATTCTTGGTAAGTAAATTCACCAATTTGAGCAGCATCAGTACCTAAGTCTTCTTCTTCTTCACTTAATCTAATTTTTAGATAAGGAATTCTATTCATAACATTTAAAATAATTGAAGTTAAAACAAAAGACCAAAGATCAATTGAACAACAAGCAGCTAATTGTAAACCTAATTGTCTATAATTATGATTTAACCAACCACCAGCAATTTCAACACCATAATCAGTAGCTGCAACATAATCTGCAGCAAATAAACCAGTTAAAAGTGAACCAATGAAACCACCAATACCATGTAATGCAAAAACATCCATACCATCATCAATGTGTAAAATATCCTTTAAATCAACACCATAATTACAACAAATAGCAGTAATACAACCAATTGGAACAGCAAAATAAACAGGAACAAAACCTGCACCTGGAGTTATACCAACTAAACCTGCAACAGCACCTGAACACATACCAATAGTTGTCCATTTATGACCACATCTAAACCAATCAAGGAACATCCAAGTTAAACCACCACAAGCTGCAGCTAAATTAGTATTAACGTTTGCATAAAAACCTCTTAATGAAGCATCACCAGATGAACCACCATTAAATCCAAACCAACCAAACCACAAAAAGACAGTACCTAAAACAACAGAAGTAACAGAATGAGGTCTATATTTTGGAATACCTTTATTAGTGATTGGATCTCTTCTTTTACCACACCATAAAGCATAAGCTAAAGCACCGACACCAGAAGCTTGATGAACAGGTCCACCACCAGCAAAATCATAAGCACCTAAAACATTTAACCAACCACTACCATTCCAAGTCCACATTGCAACGGGACAATAAACGACAGTCATCCAAACGAAAAGGAAAACCATCATTGGACCTAATCTTGCTCTTTCACAAGCACCACCCAACATAATGCAACCTGTAATCATTGCAAACATTCCTTGAAAGAAACAAAATACAATATCAGGTAAAGTTGCAGCACCACCATTTAAACCAAGAACACCCATTAAACAAAAATGCTCTAAAGAACCTAAAAATTTTGAATGTGCAGTACCAAAGGTAAGTGAATAACCCCAAAAGAACCATTGGAAAGAAATTAAACAAATGGCCATTAATGACGCCCAAAGTAAAGATAAAGCATGCTTTTTTCTGGACATACCAGAATATAATAAACCAACACCAGGAATCATGATCCAGACTAAAGCACCGGAAACCATAACCCAAACCATTGATGCACCGTCATATTGTGCAGATAAATCTGTAGTCCAAACGTCATTGGACATTTCAGTGACGTTGTCAGACATAATTAAAGATTTTTTTTTTTTAAGTTAAGTATTAGTTAATAATTGTGAACTTAAAAGTTTAATCGTAATTAATGTGAAGATGAAGGAAGGAAAGAAGAAAATAAATAAACAACAAAAAGATTAAACGAGAAAAACAAACAAAAGAAGACGAAATGCAGAAGAAAAGAAAGACATATCCCGTCCAAACCCTTACAGAATGGGGAATATGGGCAGTATTTAAAGCATTAAATACTGAGAGCAGGGAGTCATATTGCCAGTTATCGTTATAATCATCGTAGGATTATCGATTGTAATTGAACTTGCTGATAAAAAAAAATATGGAAAAACAGACAACAAAATGTCCCAAAACGGCAACCGCGCATTGATAAGCACAGCCAGGATTCCAGCCAATCAGAGGACGCCGCTCGATGATATCACATCGAATCTGGTCATCTTTTTCTGTTTTGCACTTCTCCACTGCCCGAAGCATGTCCCAATGAGGGGGCTGAGAAATGTCGAAAGAATGGTTGATGTGCAGTAGGTGTGAGGTGTGTGCAGGGTGGGTGAGATAACAGGGCGAGTGTGTGATTTGTGCCAGATGCAGAGCAGATGGGACGTTTAAATTTCAACGGCTAATGCCTTAGCAGCAGCAACAAACAAACAACATACAATTGTGCAGCGTGCGGTTGGCGCGTTGTGGTATTTGGCTGGTGTGGTATTTTCGTTTTTTTCTGTTTCTTTGTGTGGAACCGGTGTTTTCCGGAAAGAGTTCTCTTCTTCTGAATCGACGCGTCGACAGGCTGCGTCGATAGGCGCGGCAGGGTTTGTGGTTTTTTTTTATTTTATTTTTTTTTATTTTTTTTTAAAATTAATTTTTTTTGATTTTTTAGTTTTTTCTCAATTTTTTTTAGTTTTTCAAAGGTTTCCCAGCTTTTGCAGCGTCGACGACGCCTCCCCACTAACACAAGTCTTGCTTTATTTACCTTTGTTTTTTCTATCTATTTACATTATATAACAATCCACACATCCATCCATTCCACAATGTCGGTGTCTGCTCAACCTGCGTCTGCTGTTGCTCTTACAGACCAGCATCTTTCTCCAACTTCAAATACTAAAGATAATAATGATGTTTCTGATCGGTTGATTCAAAATTCTACAAGTAATATTGTTAATGACAGTAATATTATTACTGATAATAGCAATAGAAATAACAGTAGCACCACTGGTGTCAATTCTAATACCAATAATCAGAATAACAATAATAATCATAATGATAATCATAACGCTAACGAAAATGAAAATGAAAATATTGATGGTAAAAACATTAATAACGATGATAAAATTGATCCAAATTTAATGAATGATTCTATGGTTGATCATCAGAGCCATGATAAATCAATCATTAACGAAGATGAAGAATCTACAGCTGCTATTTCAAATATTAATGATAATGAAAAATTACCAATCAATGAAAAAAAAAAATTCTTTTTTAAAAATTTAAAAGATTTAACTGATAATATTAGTTTGTCATTATCTGAAATTCATTCAATTTTGCCAAAAATTTATGAAAAAAATCATTTATTTAAAAATTATTCAAATACTTTATCAAATTCAGATCATTTTCAATCTTTTGATGATTTTATAAACAATTCAAACTCCTCTTCCACCATCAACTCCACTACCAATAACAACAATAGTAGTGATAGTTCTTCTGATCCTAATTCAACTAATAATGAGAATAACCATCACAACAATAATAACAACAATTCTAATGATAATTCATATAATGACTATTTCAATTTACCTCCAATACCTTTATTACCAGGTACAACAATTCCTGATATTGATTTAAATTCTCAAGCTAAAACTGTTCAAGATATTTGGTTTGAATGGACAATGGGCCATAAAAATAAACCTCCATTACAAGAATTAGAGAAAAAGTATGGTACTCGTTGGCGTCGTGGTAGAATTGCAAAATCTGCACAAAGGCGTAAAAAAGTTATAGAATTTATTGAGAGTGAATTTAAAAAACATAGTTTAATTTTAAAAAATATTATCAATGTTGTCAATGATTTAGAAAATTATAGATTACATAAAGGTAAAGGTTTATTTTGGTTATATGGTTCATTACCTGATAGATTATATGATGATGCTGGTAATTCAATTTATAAAAGTCTTCCAAAATCTTTAAAAAATTCAATGGATAATAATCAACATGCTTCAGTTTCATCTTCGAAAATTTCAAAATCCTCAAATAACAACAACAATAATAATAATAACAATACTAAATTTTCAAAATCGAAATCTAAAAAGTTAACCAAAATTTTAGAAGATAATTTAAAAGATATTAATAATAATAATTGTAATAATAATGATAATAATAGTAGTAATAATAATATTAAAAAAGATGAGAATGTTCATGATGAAATGATTGATAATAGAGAACCTGTAACTGCTGCGACTGCAGCTGCAGTTGCAGCAGCTGCTGCTTCAACAACAAATGCAATATCTGACGAAATGGATATTGATCAGAAGAATGTACAATCACAATCACAATCACAATTACAATCACAATCACAGTCTCGTCAACAACAACATCAGCAACAGCAACAGCAACAACAACACCACCAACAACAACAACACGAAGATATGGATTTAGTTAATGAAATTGATGAAAATATGGGCGTTGATGAAGAAGATGAAGAAGAGGATGATGACGATGATGTTAATATGGCATCAGTCGTTGATGTTGCAGCAATGGCATCAATGTCTGTTGAAGGTGAAGATGATGAACACGCATTAGTTAATTCTGCTGCTTTAGCAGTCGCTGCTCAACATGTTGCTGACCAACAAAGAATAAGGGATCAGAAAACTAAAAACTATAACCAGCATCATCAACACAATCATCATCATCATGGTGTTGTGAATCATAATTCTAATATTAATAATATTGCTGAAAATAATCAGATTGAACTTCAAATGCAAAATGAAAATGTAAATGAAAATGATGATGGGGTTACTGATCCAGCATTATCAAAATTATAAAATTGGAAGAATTTTTGATTATTTATTAAAGAGAAGGAGAAGAAGAAATATAATATGTTTCTTTTATTTTTCTTTCTATTTTTGTATTTTTTTTAACTTTTGTATATTTTGTTTATTATTTTGTTTATTAAAATTGTTTTTTCCTATATTATTTTATTATGTTTGTTTGTAATGTATTTAGTGTTTATTATAATCATTACTCATATTGATAACTACTTTTTGTTTTTACAATTCTAATTTTTTTTTTCTAAATACATATATTAACATACACAAAAAAATGTTTTTTTTCTTTCTGAAATAATAAATAAGTAACATCAATGAACAAACAAATGATTAAATAAACATTATTCATTCATGCTTTAAAATCCAAATGGATTATCCGCAGTAGCATTTGCTAAATTTGCTTGTCTACCACTATTCCCACTATTACCAAATCCAAATCCTGTAGGTTGCGCTTGTAATTCAACATTATTACTATTTCCAAATGATGTTGGTGGTAAATTACCCGTTATTGTTGGATTTAAATACATATTATTATTATTGTTCATGTTATTATTCATCATACCACCTGTAAGTGCGGGATTACTGAAAGATGTTGGTGGCATATTATTCATGCCTAAACCACCAGTTAATGCTGGATTCATATTCATGTTCATATTATTCATACCATTATTCATCATGTTCATGTTATTCATATTTAGACCATTATTAAAACCACCTGTTAATGCAGGGTTACTGAATGATGTAACAGGCATATTCATTCCTAATCCACCAGTTAACGCCGGATTCATACCCATACCACCAGTTAATGCAGCACCACCAAAAGATGTTTGCGGAAATCCACCAGTTAATGCAGGATTAACAAATGATGTAATTGGTTGTTGCTGTTGTTGTGGCTGTTGTTGAAATCCACCAGTTATTGTATTATTTAATTGCATGCCAAATGTGGATTGTGGTATAAATCCACCTCCTGTTTTCATAGTTGGTTGCATTGATGGAATTGTTGCAAATCCATTACCAGTTTTTTGTAATTTTACACCAGTTGGTTGTAATTTAACCATATTACCAACATTGCCCATACCACCAAAAGTTGTTGTTGGCATACCACCTGTGGTTAATGGTAAAATAAATCCATTACCACCCGTTTTTTGTTGAATTGGTTGCTGTGCTAATGAATTAACACCAAATGTTGTAGTTGGCATGGTTAATCCTCCAGTAGTTAAAGGATTCATCAAATTTAAACCACCTGTTAAGCCCGTTGTTAAACCACCTGTACGCAATGCACCAGTTGGCATACCTGTCATCATACCTGTCATCATTGGTACCATTGTGATTGGCATAAAACCAGTTGGCATTGCAACCATTGGCATTGGATTTAATCCCGTAACTGATGGTAAAATTGTACCTGTCTTTTGAGTTGGAACTGAAGTTGGTGTTGTAACTTGTGTTGAGGTTGGTGTTGCTGTTGTTGCACGAACAGGATTAATTGCGTTAATTGGGGTAATACCGGTCTTTGTTGGTTCCATTGGTTTAATATCTAGTAAATCTTTAATTGAGCCGGTAATCTGAGGCGTTAAAGTTTTCACAGGTGCAGCAGCAGCAGCAGGTGTTGGTGTTGGAATTTGATTAATTGACTGTGCAGCTGGCTTAGTTGCCCATTCATCATCAGACATTGAAGTTGCTGGTGGATGTGGTAATGGATCTGTTGGATTCTTACCTAGTATGTTATTGTTAATGCTGTTATTATTACTCAATAATGAATCAATTTTCTTTTTAATTTTAAGTATATCACCTTCTCTAACACCCAGAGTACGCATCAAAGCAGGTGAAATAGCATCTAAAACAGATTCATCAACTTGTTCTTGAGCAAAATTTCTAGCATATCTATCACAAACGGTAGCATCAACACCAGATTCCACACATAAATTGAACCAATAGTCAACTAAATCTGCACGTAAAGGAATTGCATTTGTACGTTGATGAGCAACCGCTGACGAAGTTTCACGTGATGGTAAAGTTGGAGTAGATTCACGAGATCTTGAAGATCTTGAGGATTTTGAAGGTTCAGCATTTGATGTAGATATTGTTGAGGATGGAATTTGTTTAACATTTTCTTTATAGCTTTCTAATGATGTACCAGTTAAACGTTCAACGTATTCTAAATCTTCATTTGATAATTTTGAAGCAGCAACAGCAATTTTAACACCATTTGATTTATGTAAATGAATTTTACCTTGTTGAACACCTAAAAATTCAGCTTCAACTTTAAAGGAACCAGATCTATCAATCCATGTACGTATAAGACGAGGATTTGGAGAATTGAAATCTTTGGAATTATTTGAAGAAGATCCATTTGCACTACCACTTGATTTAGATTTTTCACGAATACGACGTTCACGTAACCTTTCATCTGCACGACGAATTTTATCACGTTGCTCTTTATCACGTAAAATTAATTCCTTTTCTTTCATTTCCATACGTTGACGTTGCTTTGATAACTCTTCACGTTCCATTTGTAACCTTGCCTTTTCACGTAATTCACGTTCATCATGATCTTTATCTTTTGAATTTTTAGAACTTTTCTTTTTTGAAGGATGTGGACCAAGCAAAGTTTTAATAAAACCTTGAGACTCTTTTGACGAATTATTATTTTTCCTCGATTTTGATAATGATTTATCAGAAACAATTTTAACATAATTTGCAGGAACTACACCTCTTTTACCACGAGAATTTTCAACCATCCACCATTCTTTAGATTTTGTATCATTAATAATTTTAACAGAATCACCTTCATTACAAGTTAGTTCATCATTATCAGCACCATCAAAATCATATAGTAGAACACCATTTTTATAAGTTGAAGAAAGTGCAGTTTCATAACCTTCTCTTTGTGCATTTTTAACATCAGATAGTGCTGATTGAGATTGTAAACCTTTCATATCACCCAAAATGGAAATAATTGCTTGAGCAGAATCTTTTGAATCAACTCTTAATTCAAAAGAATCAGAAGGAGATCTAAAATCTAAGAAAACATGTTTCTTTTCTGCATTATAATTAATTAAATTTGAAATTGACCATGAATCGTTTAATTTTTTTTCAATATCAATGTAAATCTTAGCATTACCAATTTCTAAAACACCGGGACGTTTTTTTTTACCATCAATTTCGAAAACTTTCCAAGCAAAATCTCCATTCATTGGTTTAATAACTTCATCTTTTGATGAAGAGCTTAAAAAGTTTGAAAGTGATTTTCTACGAGAAGATGCAGTATTTGATCTTGAACGATTATTTTTAGATGGTGAAGAAAAGAAAGATTTTGATTCAGATTTAGAATTATTATTATTATTACTATCTTCTTCATCACTATAATCATCATCATCATTGTAATTAGAATATGATTTTTTTCTGGTTGAAGATGAATTACCGTTTGGTCTTGAAGGCATTGGAGGCGCTGATTCATCATCATTAGCATCATTTCGATATTGTTTACTTGAGGATGGTGGAGTGACTCTATCATTTCTTTGAGGTGGAGCAGGGAAAGATTGAGTGACAGGAATTGAAGGTGTATCTGCTAAAGATGTTGTTGTTGTTGCAGGTTGAGGGAATGGTGTTAAACCCATAGTCAGAGGGGTAGTTGTAGTTGCAAGAGTTGGTTTATTTGATTGAATCTCAATATAATTACCAGGAACAAAACCAAATTGTTTATTATCTATATCAACTAAAGTCCAATTTGGATCAGACGTATCATAAACATTTAAGGTTGTACCTTCAGTCATAGATAATTCTTCGACGGTTTGACTTGTGTAATCATATAAGGCAATTGCTTTTGAAATTGGAGTTGCAGGGGATATATAAGTTTTTGGAACCAAACCTTGCGGTTCTTCAATATTTTCATCCAAGACTCTCTTTTTCACACACCACCAATCATCAAAATCTGATTGTTGAAGCAAATAAAGTATATCATTTTCAGCAATTGATAGTTCTTCATCATTTTGAGCTTGATAATCATAGACTGCGGTGTAGATACCGAGAAAGGGCTGGGACATAATTGGCAAACAAAAAAAAATGGAACTAAGATTAAGTGTGTATTAAATGTATAAACTGTATATACAGTTTGTTATTTTTATGAATAAAGCACTACACTCTGCTATTATTGAGATGTGTAGATTTGGACCGATTTTAGATTGTGCACTACATTGAAGGCATACCCATTGAGAAAGTGGCTGGATGCGGAAAGAAAATTGAAAAAAAAGGCCGATCGGCGCAAACAAACGACTAAACGGTGTTATCGTCGATCGACGTTAAAACACAGTGCAGACGATCGGCGCAGGTTTGGTCCTTGCAGCTACGAGGAAGAAATGGTGCAAAATGCGCAGATTCCAAGAAACACCCGTGCACTGCAGGGTGCGTTGCTGTGAAAGACCCGGTTCGAGACCGGATTACTCGTTTGGAAAGTGCGGCAGCTGCGGCTCAGTTTTTTTGTTTGACTCCGGTTCCTGTTTTCACATTGTGAAGATATGAAATGATAGTGAAATTGGTTGTGATCTCAGCAAATCACACACACTTGACATTTCTTTTTGTGTGTTGGAAAGTCCATTCCTTCTTTTCTGCCTCTTTTCTTCTATTGTTTCCAGCTTCCAATTATTTCCAACAATTGTTCCAACTCAGTCCGTTGGCCCTTCATCCACTTCGTTCCACCTCCTCCCCCTTCCTCCCTTCCATTCCCCGCTATTTGGCATTCTCTATCTAATCATTCTATATTTATAAATCTTTCTTGATCCATGGTTTTCGTCTCCTGTAATCAGATCACCTTACAAGATTCGACTTCTTCTTCTTCTTCTTCAACCTTTCATTCTTCTTCTTCTCCTTCTTCTTCAACTTCCAATCCATCTCTACATCCAACCACCATGGACACTAACCTAATTTCCAAATTGGAATACTCTCCAACATCTAATTCCTCTCATTCTTACAACTTATCAAATGCGTCTTCTTTCATTCATAATACCCCTGATACGCCTCAATCTCCTTACAATCCAAGATATTTTACTTCTTTCATTCCAACGTCTTATTCACCAACTTATTATCCTAATTTATCAGACTCAACCACAGATAATGAAACCTTTCCAGAGACTCATAAATTTGATAATACCCCTTCACCTCTCAACCATATAAGAACAACTTCATTACCAACTAATTTCAATTTTAATTTCAAGTTACCAAGTGTCCCAAATTCGGCATCTTCATCAAATTCTATCAACTATTTAACTTCTCCTCCTTCAAATGATCAATTATCAAATAGATTTCATTTCTCAACTATTAACACTGATAATTTAAATGGTTTTAATAGTTATAAAAATACTAATAATTATACAAATAACTATTATAATGTAAATTATAGTCCTACTACTACAACTAATAATAATAATATTTCCATTGAACATCAATTAAATAATTTATCCCTTGATCCCCCAGCAACCATTATCAACAGTCCGGTAGCTGATAATAACATTGCAAAAAATGGTCACCTCTTTTATACTAATAGTTCAAACTCTTCAATTCCAATTTCAAATTCAATTGTTCCATGTTCGACCAATTCATCCAAACAACTCCGTAAAACTAATAGTATATCAACCATTCAACAAAACAATTTAACTTCAACTAAATTACAACCATTAACAGAAAATTTAACTGCTTTATCTTCATCATCAGCTTCACCATCACCGTTATCAACCGAGCCCGAATACTTAAATATTGATATCTCTTTACTTTCATCAAATGAAATTATTTTATTATCAAAAGATCAAAATGGTTGTCGTATGTTACAACAATTAATTGATGATGATGTTAATAAAAATTTGCCTTTAATTTTTAATGCAACTTATAAAAATTCAACTGCTCTTATGTTGGATCCCTTTGGTAATTATTTAATTCAAAAATTAATGGTTTTTTCAACTGCATCTCAAATTTCTTTAATTATAATTGATATTTCTTCTAACATTGGTAAAATTGCAACTAATTTACATGGTACAAGAGCATTGCAAAAATTGATTTCATGTTTAACAACTTCAAACCATCATGATTTAATTGCTTTAGCAATTGCTCCTGTAGTTGTTAAATTAATTCATGATTTAAATGGCAATCACGTAATTCAAAAATTAATTTCTCATTTTTATGGTACTGATTTGGAATTTTTAATTGATTTAATTATAGTCCATTTATATGAGATTGCAACTCACAAACATGGTTGTTGTGTTTTACAAAAGTTATTAAATAAGTGTTCCAATTTACAAATTCTTAAAATTAGTAATGAAATTTTAAGAAAAAGTGTTGAATTAATGCAAGATCAATATGGTAATTATGTTATTCAATATTTAATTTCTTTAAAAATTGATATCATTAATTATGAATTATTAAATTTAGTTGCAAATGAACTGATTTCTTTAAGTTGTGGAAAATTTTCTTCCAATGTTGTTGAAAAATGTTTAAAATTAAATCCAAAAGGTTGTGCAGTTAATGGTAATATTCATCCTTTGTTAGCTGCCATGATTAATATTCAAACTTTACTTTCTTTAATAAAAGATCAATATGGCAATTATGTGGTTCAAACAGCTTTGGAAATTGCTGATTATCCAATTAAATGTGTTATGGCTGAAATGATTAGACCTGTTTTAAGTACTATTAAAAATACAAATTATGGCAAAAGAATTCATGTTAAAGTTTTACAAATTTTAACTGAAATGGAAGCTAATAATAATACTAATATGCTTTTTGTTAACTCATCACATACTCGTGCTTTATTACCTGGTATTGAATTTTCAAGCAATAACTGAATTAATAAAAAACAATCAAAAAAAAAAAAAAAAATAAAAACTTCTTAAAAAAACCAAAAAAAAATCATGTTATCATGTTATCATAATATTACTTCAATAAATAATAAAAATACCCAATTCTATTCTATATATACCTCATTACTTTCTATTTTACATACATTTTTTACTTTTTTTAGTTCATTCTATTACTGGGTGTTTCTTTGTCTTTGTGTTTATGTACTTTCTTTTCTATTTACTATGCGTTTCGGTTTCAATATATTACTACTACTATTATTGTTATTATAAAATTATCTTCTTACGAAATAACGAAATGATTTCCCGTAAACATACACAATAACGATCTACGTGTAACAGTGTTATCAATACTCGGGCTGTGCGGGATGTGCTGCTTTTATCTGGCGTATCTCATTTGCCGCTTGCCCTTCGTTTTCGAATTTATGACAGCTTTGGAAGAAGAGGTTTCTTCCCTTTTTTACTTAATTGTTTCATAAGGATAAGACAATTAATATATATCAGTTGGTCTCTATTCTTTTTTATCTTGCTACAACACTACAAATATCCACACATTTACATTTGTTAAAAAAATAAAAAGTATAATTATTCCAAATTTTTGAGTTTTTTTCGTAATCTATTTTTGACAATGAAGCTTAATTTGTTAGCAAATACACTCATTTTAGCAAATTTAGCAAACGCAATTGTTTTACCACAAGTTGCACTTAATGTTGAAAATGAAATTGAAACATTAGATGTATCCAAACAAATTGAAAATATTTTAGATAGTTCATCTTCATCTTCTACTTCAGATTTTAAATCTTTGCCATTAGTTAATTCAACTGACTTACAAAATTTAATTACTGAAGATGCATTATATTCAAGGGCTGAGAAATTACTTGAAATTGCAGGTTATTCAAATAAAAGTTTTGGACATCCAACTAGAGTAATTGGTTCAAAAGGTCATTGGGCAACAATCGCATATATTAAACATGAATTAAAAAAATTAAATGGTTATTATGACGTTAAAGTTCAACCATTTAAAGCATTTATGTCCGAAATTTATCAAGTTAATGCAACTATTAATAATGAAATTCCTAAAAGTTTATCGCCTATGGATATGTCACCATCAACACCTGGTAAAAGACCAATTTATGGTGATCTATCATTAGTTTCAAATTCTGGTTGTCATGATGCTGATTATAGTGATGTTGGTGGTAAAATTGCATTAATCAAAAGAGGTGAATGCCCATTTGGTGATAAATCTCAATTAGCTGCAAAACATGGTGCTTTAGCTGCCATTATTTATAACAATGAACCAGGTGAAATTAGAGGTACATTAGGTGTACCACCTGAAGGAGTTGCAGTTTCTCCAACTGTTGGACTCAATCAAGAAGAAGGTGATAAATTTGTTGAATTATTATTAAAGGGTGATATTTTAAATGCTATGGTTTTAGTTGATTCTTTTGTTGGTCCAATTACAACTGTTAATGTTATTGCCGAAACTGTTCAAGGTGATCCTGAAAATATTGTTATGTTAGGTGCTCATAGTGATTCAGTTACTGCAGGTCCTGGTATTAATGATGATGGTTCAGGAACAATTTCTTTAATTGAAGTTGCAACTCAATTAACTAAATACAATGTTAAAAATAAAGTTAGATTTGCTTGGTGGGCAGCTGAAGAAGAAGGTTTATTAGGTTCAAATTATTATGCTTCAACTTTAACCCCTGAAGAAAATTTGAAAATTAGATTGTTTATGGATTATGATATGATGGCATCACCAAACTATGAATATGAAGTTTATGATGCTAATAATATCGATAATCCAAAAGGTAGTGAAGAATTAAAGAATCTTTATATTGACTATTATGATTCTAGAGGTCTTAATCATACACTAATTCCATTTGATGGTCGTAGTGATTATGTTGGATTTATTGAAAATGGTATTCCAGGTGGTGGAGTTGCAGCAGGTGCAGAAAAGAAAAATGCTGCCAATGGTGAAGTTTTAGATAAGTGTTATCATCAATTATGTGATGATTTAACAAATATTGCATGGGACGCATTCTTGGTTAATACTCAATTAATTGCACACTCTGTTGCAACTTATGGTTCAGATTTATCAGATTTCCCGCTTAGAGAACATAAAACTACTAATGCAGGAGAAATCATTTCTAGATTTTCATTTAGAGGTGATAAGTTAATCATTTAGAGGTGATAAGTTAATCATTTAATTGATTTAAATGATTATTAAACACATTATACATTTACTTCTTTTTTTTTACATACTTATTTTTCATTAATCACTTATTTTTATCTAGTATTTGTTTAAAATTACATTAAAATTACAATAATTTACATAAAAAATATACATTCTTATTATTTTAACAATGGCAATTAATAAATTTAAAATCTATAATTTATCAAGATAATCATCCATTGTATATAATCTATAATTATTACCTAATTCATCGTCGTCAACATCATTATTACCATTATGATTATCTCTGTAATTAACTTCTTTATTTACATTATCTCTAAATTTTTTAAAATTTATTAACTCACTATGCTTTAAACCAATTGATCTAATTGAACCATTTTTTGATCTTAAATTATTATTAGTATTGGATTGAAGTTCAGGTAACGTGTGAATAGATAATCTATTTGGATCATTAGATAATATAGATCTTGCGGGTGGTTGTAATAACGATAATGATGGTGGTAAGAAATCAATTGATGAAGATTGTGTTGATTTAGATTTTAGATTTTTTTCACTCATTGATTTGATATCTAAAGATTCTAAATTATCCATGATATTTGCATAATTAGCTTGTGAATTTTCTTCTTTTTGGTAATGATTTTGATGATTCCAATAACGATTCAGATGATTTTGTTGTTGTTCATGTGCTGATATTTTTGTATCTACTGTTAATTTATTCTTGGTCGTTGGTGGAATAGGTAATGAAGTTGATGATAATATTTGATCATTTTCAGTAATAGGTAGTTTTGTTTTCGTTTTCGAATTATTTAAATTGGTGTCTCTCCACTGTGATGAAATCACATCTTTTGGTGACATAAATATCGGTAATTGAAATTTAAATTGTTGTGTGGATTTAATTTTGTCTGAAGATTTCGGTGTGGGTTTGGTGAATACAGAGGTTAATACATCATCTTCATCATTACCGTTTTGTGATGGGAATAAATCGGATATTAATAAATCCATGGATTTAGATTTATGCAATTTAATAGATTGTGAAAATTTTGAAGATTTAAATTTTGAAGAGGAAGATAATGATTTTGAGGTTGATAATGCAGAAGATGAAATATTCAGTTCCTTTAAAATTAAATTTATATTCCATCTTTTATATGGAGATTTGATTAAAAGATTATTAATAATTTTAACTATTGGAAAACCTGAATCAATTTTAAAAGATAAATTTGAAGTTGTTGGAGTATTGGGTTCAATTGTCGCTATTTTATGTAATAAGGCAAATTCATTATCTGCATAAAATGGATAAATCGAGTAAAACAAATAATGTAAAGTAACTCCAAGTGACCATAAATCCAACATATAAGGCTTATAATCTAGAGATTTGGATTTGATAGTATCAAAAATTTTCAATTTTTTGGAAAAATTGTTAAATTTTGAAGATATAAGTATATTATTATTGTTGACTTTATCTTCTGGTTTTTGATGTGTTAATAATTCGGGTGGTAAAAAAAGGGGCGTACCTATTAATTTTGAATACAATTGATGTTTATCCTCAATTGGATCATTTGTTAATGTATAACATGTATCAAAATCAGTTAACTTTACAATACCATTACCAAAAAGCAAAAAGTTTGATGGTTTTATATCCCTATGGATTATATTTAATGAGTGTAAAAATTGAAGCGATGATAACATATTCAATAATCTTGATAAAATAACGGTTTCTATTGACTGATTTAATAAGTTATTTATTGGATACTTAAAATTTGATGGATTTAATTCACCGTAGATAGATAATTCTTGAATGATATAAATTGAAGAACTTGATTGAAATATATTTAAATAATTAACTATATTTGGATGTTGATAAGTTGAAATATTTTCAATTATTTTAATTTCATTATCATAATTTGTTGAAGATGAAGAAATTGGTAATATTTTATTAATTTTGGTGATAGTATCTGATTTTGTAATTATTTTAATTGCTACATAAATTGAGTTTAGTTTATCATATGCTTTGATAACTGTTGAAAACTTGCCATGTCCTAAAACCGATTGGGGTTTATAATCTTCCAGAGATTCAGGAACAAATGACATTATGAGTTCTAGGGTATGCAAGGACACAATATTCAATAGCAACTATAAAAATATAATTTAAACATGTGCAAGGACATACTGATTTTGATTTCTTTATGTCTTTTGATCTCGTTTCCAAGTGACGTATGTGTCGCTTTTATTATCTGAAAAGTATAAAAGGCAAGCGATTTCCCAGCTTCAAGCCAAAGCCAATAACTCTTTTTTTTTCTCTTTTTCTCCACGCCTGGGGATCGCCCGCTACGAACATGGCTCTTGCCTTTTACCAGAGCCATCCGGCGGGCGTCTCTTTTAAGGGCAATAGTTAATTTTTGGGATGCTTGTTACTACTTTATGTATGGTTTTACTTTGCTGCACTTGTTAGAGGCGGTGAACGTGGATTTTAACCTTAGCAGTAAATTAAAATAAAATAAAATTAATCAAATTGCGAAAAATTGGCATGAATTTTTTTTTGTTTTTTTGTTTTTTTGTTTTTTTTCGTTTTTTTCGTTTTGCTCGTTTTTCTCGTGCACATTCTAGACCGTTTTGGCGTGTTTTACTTTGTTTCAGTTGTTTTTGCGTTTTTTTTCGCGTTTTTTTCCTGTATGTTGTTATTGTTCTGCAACGCGAAACTGACAACTCGAAACTGAAAATCCCGTTTTGGGAAAACAGTGAAAAAATGGTAAGAAAGTGGAACAAGTAAAAAGAGGAAGAAAATGAACAGTTGAAGATTGCTTTTGTTCCTGTTTTGATGTTTATGGGTTTCTCTGCAGGTCCTAATTCTTCACAGTACTTTTTTTCTCTAAGTTAGTTTCTTATTCTGTTTTATTTTTTTTTTAGAACAATCAAACTTTAGTTTCCTTCTACATTCTCCTTTAGATTCCTTATATTCATCACAAAAAATGGCAAAAGAAAAATGTACTAATCCAGATGGTTGCAGCTATAATAATTCAGTAAGTACACTGGCTATTTGTTTAGCTGTTATTATACCTGTGGTCGTTGTTATTTTTGTTGTCGTCTTTTTCATTTTTAAAGCTTATAGACGGAATAAAAAAGAAAAATTAGATGATAATGATCCTGACTTCAACGGTGATAATATTGTATTACCAGATTATGAGTACAAAAATTACAATCCTCAATATCAACGTCAATTTGTCAATGGTAGTACTGATTCTTTTGGTAATCCATTTGACGAAAAATCTCATAATGCAGCTTTTAATAAATTTAATCACCCTTCTCAAGTTCAGCTTAATCCAATGCATGGACAGAACCAAAATCAAAATAATTCTCAGCCTTATTTAAATAACATGAGTGAATTTGCTTTACCTTTTGGTAATTCAAAGGAAGATTTAGATAGGTATTCTAAAAATTTAGGTTTAGATTTCCATGAATTTAGTTATCCTATTAATAAAATGAATTCTCCACCAATCTCAAGATCTGGAAGTCCTTCAAATTCAAGACGTAATTCAATTGGCGATCAACATTCTAAAATTTTAAAACATTCATCACTTGTTAAAATGCCAACTAGTTTAAGTTTTAATACTGCTAATGCTAATGAAATAAATGAAGATGAAGAGGAGGATGAAAAAAATCTGGAAGATCAGTATAAAGATAACAGAACTAATAATGATTATAAACAAGAATCTAATACCCTAACATTACATGCTGGTGATTCTGAATATCATGAACCTGATATTAAACCTATTCAAGCGAAAACTCCAATTGATTATTCAAATGAAAATCCATTTGAAAGTAATCAAATAAATAATAAAGATACTATTGAGTCAAGTGTATCTCCAATATCAGAAAATGGTAGTAGTAGTAAACACATTCAGATAAATTCTTCACATACAACAATGGATGAAATTGATAATGATAATAATTTGAAAAATCCATTAAATCTTGAAATTGAACCTGTTCAACATGGTGAAATACCTGAAATTGATTCAGAAAGTCAACCATTATCACCAGAAGAAGAAGAACAATTAAATAGAATGAAGTCAGTTTACCAAGTTTATTTTTCACGTAATGCCAGCAAGAGAATCCCAAGAAATGACAATGAACATGAAGAAGAAGATACAAATGCTGATAATATGGAACCTTTACCATCAGATATTAAAATATCAGATTATCCA
>JAJMCR010000092.1:0-28645 GCA_030573095.1 Pichia paraexigua | reverse complement strand
GATGTTGATGTTGATGTTGATGTTGATGTTGATGTTGATGTTGATGTTGATGTTGTTGGTGTTGGTGTTGGTGTTGGTGATGAAAATTATTATCGAGTGGTGGAAGTTGTAAATCAAACGCTGGCATTGGAACGTTGAGTAGTACATTTGCATTAGAATTGTAATTATTATCATATTCGGTATTATTACTAATGCTAGAATTTAGATCATTATTTGTGATATTAGCAGTATTCTCAAAACTGCCATTTATATTGCTATTGCTATTCGATGCAATTGTTGAAAAATGTTTGCAAGAATATTCCGCATTATTACACTCATCAGCCCCATATTTTGGTGGTACAGGTATGTAAATACATTCTAGGTTTCTCTTCAAGCATCGTAGGCATTTCGGCTTCGTTTCATCACACTTAATTCTTCTTCTTTTACATGAGGTGCAACCAGTTTTTGTTTTTTTATGAGGTTTTCTCACATAAGACATGGCTGGAGTTTCGTGACCAATTTTAGCCCGACCAAACAAGAGAAATTTAGTGGCTTTCGTCAAGTTGGCACGAAAAGCAAGAGAAATAGAAAGTTTAGACCGTTAAAAGAAAAATAATAAAGAAAATGAACTAGCTACGAAGATCAAATCTCAACAAAGACAAAATTAAGACAAATAAATAGATAAAAGAATTTATATGACTATTGATAGCCAATGCATCCAGCAACAAACCCACTTACAGATTCACGCCACTTCCGAAATGAGAGATCACTTAATTCCCCTCGTAATTTTTCTTACGATCGCCCATCAATCCAAACATGTTGCATCTCACACACACGCATGGAATATAAGATCGTCTCCGCATTTAGCGATTTTATTGATTAACCTTTGAACTAAAAGTATTATTTAATTAGCGTGCGCCCAAAAGGAAAAACTAAGACATCCCCGTCGTATCCAGTATGCATGGATCTGCTGCCACATCTGCATAGAACTTGCTTGATGCCTAATAGTTGTTGTATTTACTTTTCCAAAAAGAATTTTTAATGAGAAAATATATTACTTTGACACTCCGATATCTTAAACGTTTATATCTGTCACACAGTTGGATTCTTTACAACTAAGAAAATAAGAAGTAAATTTTGAAGCATTGGCCATGCATCTCATATTAGCATTTGAAGTACATGACGATAATATCAATGAGGTTAATCAGTTAAAATAAAACTTACTATAAACATTATACCCACACAATAAAATCACTACAACTGTTATAAGATCTAGAAAGAAGATTCAAAGGAATGGCTGACTATTCCTTATTGCCACCGAACTTATTTTTCCATTCAGCAATTTTACTTTCATCAATTCTACTGAACAAATATTTAGCCTTACCAATACAATGACCTTCGCCAATCCAGTTTTCAAAGTTATCAGGAATAACCAACTTTGGTGCATTAAGAATTGATACGATATCATCTCTAACTTCGGGCATAAATGGACCAATAACTGAACTTACTAAATACACTAAATTAATACCAATGGAAACAATTGCATCGGATTTTAATGGAGAATTTTCAAATGTAGAATTATCCAATTTATTTTCTTGTAAAAATAAATTACCTCTTGAACTAATCAACATTGCAGTTTCTAAACCTTTACGTAATCTACAATTTTCCATATCATCATTATAAGTTGAGATTAATTTGTTAATATCTTCATTGAATGATTCGTAATTTGGTAAATTTTTAACGTCATATTGTGGAATAACTCCACTATATTTAGCATTAATAAATTTCACAATTCTATTAACAAAATTACCTAAATTAGATAATAATTCGCTATTATTCTTTGTAACAAATTCATACCATGAAAATTGAGAATCTTGATTTTCAGGTCTAATACTTGCTAAATAATATCTCCAAACAGATGCTGAAACACCAGTATCTTTAGCATTATTACCAAAGACACCAATATTTCTAGATTTTGAGAATTTACCACCTTCATATTGTAAGTATTCAGTTGTGTTTAAGTGATATAATTTATTCCAATTATCTCTCGTACCAATTAAAGTTGCTGGGAAAACGACAGTATGGAATGGAACATTATCTTTGCCCATAAATTGATACAGTTTAACATCGGTATCTTCTTGTTCATTTTTCCACCATAATTTCCAATCGTCTGAATAATTTGCTGTGATTGAGATGTATCCAATAGTTGCATCAAACCAAACATATAAAACTTTTTCTTGGAAACCTTCTAATGGTACAGGTGTACCCCAGACTAAATCTCTCGTGATACATCTTGGCTTGAGACCTTCCTTTAACCAAGAATTTGTAATGGTTCTAGAATTTTTAGACCATTTACCTTCTTCACTTGCCTTTACAACCCATTCCTTTAATTCGGGTTCTAATTTATCTAATGAAAGGAAAATATGTTTAGAATCTCTAGGTATTGGAGTTGCATTATCTAATTTACATCTAGGATTAATTAATTCAAATGGATCTAATAAACCACCACATTTATCACATTGATCACCTCTTGCATCTTCATAATGACATTTTGGACATTCACCTTCAACATATCTATCTGCTAAATAACCATTATGTTCAGGACAATACAATTGTCTCATAACTTGCTCTTCTAAATATTGGTTGTTATATAATTTCATGAAGATATCTTGTGCAATTTCTGTTTGTTTTTCAGTTGTGGTTCTACCAAAATAATCAAAGTTAATGTCAAACCAATCGTAAACGTCTTTATGAATCTTATGATATTTAGTACATAATTCTCTTGGTGAAATCTTTTCTTCTAATGCTTTGGTTTCAGTTGCTGTACCATATTCATCAGTACCACAAATAAATAATGTATTAATATTTTTATCTTTACAATATCTTGCAAAAATATCTGCAGATAAAACAGATCCAATAATATTACCTAAATGTGGAACGTTATTAACATAAGGTAATGCGGATGTAATCAGAATATTACGTTCATTCTTAATTGGTTTTAACTTTTCAGATGAAGTTTTAACAACATGATTTGGTAAAATGTTAGCCTTTCCAGTATTTTCAGTATTTATGACTCTTTTCACTTTGGTGTTCTTGAAGACAAACTCAATCTGAGCATTAACTGAAGTTGCAAACTCTTTTAACCATTTATTGGAATTTACGACATCTTGTTGATAAATGAATGGATAAATTGAAGAAAATGTGATAATTTGTAAGATTGAAGATAAATCAATGTCTGAAAAGTTAGTTAATGATTCGATATCCTCTTTAGAAAACTTACCTGCTTTAACAAGATTATATAATTTAGATTCAACAGACAAATAATCTAAATCATTTTCATGTTTGGATGTTGAAACAACTTTTAAGTATTTAATAATAGTGTTAGAATGAAATAAATGGAAATGATTATTTTTAGAATCTAATAAAATAGGGTGGTGTAAGTTTGAAATGATTGAAGATTCATTGATTTCATCTGTTTGTAATTCATTATACAATTTTAGATTGAACTGTGAAGCAGCAATTGAAATCTTGAGATTATCAACTAATGCTAGTGGTGTTGTATCCCTTGAAAGGTAAAGTTTGTATGACATTGCAGATGCTTAAAGGAGAAAAATAAATAGCACAGATTTGAAAGAAAATAAGGTTAAATATAAAATATATTACATGATAAAATTTAGTCATCGTTGATCAAAAATAAAAATTTGCCAAACAGCAAATAATAATCACACACCTGTGCACCTCATACAGTTTTCGTAGGATTCATTACTGAATCTGAAGAAGAGAAACCAGGATTAAGGCGACGAATTTCGGTTTGCCATTGGGTATATGCATTGATAGAAGAACTGCTGAATGGAGAGGAAAAATTTTCCTTAGTTGTGGATTCAACGAGAGAATTTATCAGCTGTAGTTGAGAATTTACAGTTGAAGAAAATGTATTTGTAGATGGGAGACGAGGAACGTCAAAGGGCAGGGATGGAGGTTGTGGGGGGTTAGATACAAGTGTGTTGGATGCAAGTGTGATCATTATGAAAGATGGTGTTGAAATTATTAGGTATATAGTAGAATGTAGTTAAATGTTTATCTAGAGATATACATGGTAATTTGTAGAATTGATCAAGATTTCGATTTTGTCGCACTGGATTTATGATTATAATAAATTATTTGTATTAACTTTTCAAAGTAAACAGGTTCAGTTATACGTTCAATCGAAGTATAGACTTAATACAATTATACAGTTTATATAAATTATGCCTTTTTCTTGATTGCATTGGTAGATGATGTGGAAATACCGCTGGACTTTGTAGGTTTTGAATCAGTACTAGGCTTAGTCTTTTCCATTTCAGCTTGTGCCAATTTAGTTTTTAATTCCTTGAGTAAAAATTCAGATTTAACAATATCATCTTCATATTTTGCATAGAATAATCCAGATTGAACGATAACTAAACCAAGTAATAAGAACGCAACAATGACTTCACTGGCAGCTATAACTGCTAAGCCAGTAAATTCATCAACATCTCCCCATTGACCAGCTTGAGCAGAGTAAATACCGAACCTGATGTTTGAGACATAACAACAAACAGCTAAAACATAAACAAGGAATGAACCATATTCAAAATATTTCAACTCTTCACTAGGTTTAAGGATTTTAACAACAAAGCCCAAAAATCCAAAACAGATAACCCCATACATAGTGTATGGGATGAACTTAGGTACCTCTAACCACCTGACATAATTATCAAGTGCCTTTTTGGCAAGCTCTGTTCTTAAAGATACATCTGGTGTGCTTTCCCATAATAAGTAATGATTGTAAGGCCAATTAGAATAAAGAATCCCAAGAAAAAAACAAGAAGAAATAATGGTCACAATGTTTGCAACAGTAACTAAGGAGTCTAAACGGGAAACCATCGTGGATAGGGAATAAGTGTACAGAAAGAAAGAAAGGTGGATGGCCAAATGAAATTAAACAAGCAAGAACGCCTTCTGAAATTTCATGGCAAAGTGCAACAATCAGCGATCGGTTGGCATCGATGCAAATCTTGTTCAGATAAGACTTTTGGGGATATTACCCCGTTTTGGGCATTTTTTATTTTTTTCATTTTCCCAGCTTATTTTTTTGTTTTTTGCGTCGATCGGCTCTTCTTTTCAGAGGAATCTTTGGCAGCATGTTTTTTCATGTTTATGTAGAGTTTCAGAGGATTAGGTTTTGGATTTGGTATCGACAAAATATCGTTTCTTCTTTCAAAGTAAGTTTTACTGTTTGTTCCAATAATGGACTCCAACTCCATGTCTTCTTCTGCGTCAACGCCACCTTCTTTGAACCCACAATCACAACAAAAGTCCTCTTCCCAACCTGTTTCTAATGTCGACACATCGTTCAACCTGAACAGGTTAGTTCTGGAATACCTTACAAGAAAAGGTTTCAATCAAACTGAAGCAACACTGAGAATAGAATCAACTAAAATTCCAGGTGCACAAACGTTTAATACGTCAAATGCAAACTCAAATTACACACAACCATCAACTGCAATACCAGATCGTTCAAATTTACAATTTCAACAACAACAGTTTTTACTAAATCAACAACAATCTGCAAATAATAATGATCCAAAACTGTTTTCAAGAGCTTACATTCTTTATAGGTCCTGGTGTGAAAATTCTTTGGAGATGTATAAGTTTGAATTAGAAAAATTACTGTATCCATTTTTCGTATATTCTTACTTAACATTAATAAAAAAGAATGATATTGCAGATGCACATAATTTTTTACTAAAATTCAAATCAGATCATTTATTAAGTCATAGTCAAGAAATCAAAAGTTTATTATCAATTACTTTACCAGATCATTTATTTGAAAATAAATATTCAAACTTATTTTTGAATAATAAATATAAGATTAATTTATCAAACACTTCTCTTAATTTAATTTTAAGTTTCTTAAACGAAAACCAATCAATTGGTGGTAGTATATTAGTTAATTTTCTAAATAATAATTTTGAAATTAATAATCAGTTAGAAATTTCAAATAATGATACAGGTACTTTAAGTGATAATTTAGAAGGTATACCTGAAATTTATCAATTGGTTAATTTAGGAACTGACCAAGATAATGAGAATCTTAAAACTTCAGCTTCAAGCTTCCAAACCAATCATGAAAAACCACTTAAATTGGGACCTTACCCAAATGATGATGATTTCACAAAAGAATTAGAGGCTGAGTTAAAACACAAAGATGAAAATGATAAATCTAAAGACCAAAATAAACCTACACTAATGGATGAATATAATGAGAATTTTAAAAATGATCCAAAAAATGATGATTCTCCTGCAAAGGGTTCATTACCCCTACCACAAAAAACAGTTTATGATCTAAAACGGGCAATCCAAGAAATTCAAGATTCAAGAGCAAGAATTAAATTATCCTCACCATCATACTCACATTTAAACAATAATGAAAATAATCAACGCAATGTCTACATATCGCAACCTTCATTACCATCTGTGTGTATGTATACATTTAATAATACAAATAATGATTTAACTTCACTGGAATTTCATCCTGATTCAACAATGATCGCAGGTGGTTTTCAAGATTCATTCATTAAACTTTGGAGTATTGATGGTTCTCCATTACGTTCAATTTTAAAGAGTGACTCATATAATTTAGATGATACTTCATCAAGAAAATTGATTGGTCATTCAGGCCCAGTTTATGGATTATCGTATTCACCTGATGGTAATTATTTATTATCTTCATCGGCAGATTCGACTGTTAGATTATGGTCATTAGATACGTATAGTGCACTAGTTTCTTATAAAGGTCATGGAGGTGCAGGTAGCTCAAGTGGTTCAAATTCTCCTGTATGGGATGTACAATTTTCACCATTGGGGCATTATTTTGCAACTGCATCACATGATCAAACAGCAAGATTATGGTCTTGTGATCATATTTATCCATTACGTATATTTGCTGGGCATTTAAATGATGTTGATATTGTAAAATTTCACCCAAATGGTACATATTTATTTACTGGGTCAAGTGATAAAACTGTTAGAATGTGGGATGTTGCTAAAGCTGAAAGTGTTAGATTATTTGTTGGTCATACATCTCCAATTTCTGATATTGCATGTTCTCCCGATGGTAGATGGTTAGCAACGTGTTCTAATAATGAAGAAAATTATTTGAGTAATTCTTTTGGTATAAATGATTGGATTAATAATTCAATCGGTGGTGGCTTTCAGCCAAGTGGTGGACCGGCTGCTAAATCTAATGATAAAGATAAAGGTTCAAAAGATAAAGAAAATAATGACACCGATGCAGCACCATCTGAAAAGAGTAAATTTAAAGCTGCTACAAGTATGAGCTTCTCAGGTAGTGTAATTCATGTTTGGGATATTGCTTCAGGTAGGAAATTGAAAACTTTACGTGGTCATGGATTAGGTGGAATTCATTCACTTTCATGGAGTCGTGGCAGTGAAGTTTTAGTAAGTGGTGGTGCTGATAATAGTGTCAGAGTTTGGGATGTTAAAAAAGGTACAATTGATTCAATTTCAAATACTCAACCTGAAAGGTTCAATCCAATTAATAAATCTGTTGGTTCAAATAATAAAGAAAAAGATGCTTCCGCTAATAATGATAACTCAACTTTCCAAAATTATGGATCAAGTGATCATATGGGTGTCTATTTTACAAAGAAAACTCCTGTTTATAAGGTTGAATTTACAAGAAGAAATTTGTGTCTTGCTGCTGGCCCATATTTAGGGTAAAAAGATAAATAAGTAAATGAATAAAGAAAGTTATATCTATTGTTATTTTTAGTCTTGTATAATTAGTTAATTGGCTTCGTGATGATTGCTATTTTATATAATAGTTACGTGAAATTACATAGTGAGATCTACAAAAAAAATGCATTTTATTCTCCATCGACTAAACTCAGTGGGACATATTCGATTATAAGAAACACTATGGAATGTTGACTTTCAAAATACATTATTTTCCAATTAACGTGCTTATCTCTGTAATCTGATTCCTATTCTTAAAATTTCAAATTGATTTAACAATCGGCTTTGCAGGATCCCATGGACCCTGTAATTCATTTTTGTATTTTTGTAATTTTAAGAAATATAAAGGTCCTATAACCATAATCATAAAATGTAAAGAAATCCAAGTAATTAACCAGCCAGTTCCAAATAAATACCAAACTAATGAATCAACAGAAAGCACGATAGTTAAAAATTGAAATGTATGAAAACCTTGGAAATCGCATCTTCTTGTGAAATTATTAAATATTGGGAATAACCCACATGTTTGGATACAAAATAAAATGAAAGAAAATGCAGCTGCATTCGATTTCAGTCTTGATGCAAGTACAATTGCATTGGAAACTGCAATATTTTTTGAAATGTTCATTGAATTTACTGATTGGATGTGAAAGTCTTTGATATTTGAATTTAAATTGTCATTGATATTATTATTAATACTTGGAATTGTTGATCTCATAGGCGATGAGGATCTAGTTGATGACGGTGAAACAGATGGTGATTGAGATATTGTAAAATTATGTAAAAGGATTTTTTGCCAATGAATTTTTTTATCTTTATTCGAAACTTTGGGGAAATCAATTTGATAATCGTTAAACATAACATTCAGGAAACATAACCATGCAGATAGTGCCCAAATTGAATCCGATGAAGTTGAATTTGTTAATGATTTAAGAACAGGGGATAATGTTAATAAATAAAGTATAATTAAAATTGATGATTTGCAAGCTTCAAAAACATTAGGTGCAGAAGGTTCAGTTAAATATTCTTCCATGTTAAATTCATCAAAATTAAGATTGTTATTATTATTCATATTTATTTCATTATTATTTGATGATAGCATATACAATTGTCTAATTTTAAATTGTTGTAATTCGATTAATTCTCTATTTCTACGAATTTTTAATGTAACAACATAAAATATAAACCCAAGTACTGTTAAAACTGTACTTAATATAGTTGGTTTCGATGGATTCCAATTAAGTCTGTAAATTCCATAAAATACAACAATAACTGACATAATTAATGACAGATGTAAAACAATAATCGAAAAATCTGAAACTAATTTTGTATAAGAGTACTTTATAACCGTTGAATTTCTTTTCAGCTGTGAAAGAAAACTTTTATCAGTATAATTATCTTCAAATGGTTGCTTAAGCCATAATAATTTTTTCCATCCTGTTTCGGATGTTGTGGGTATCTCTGATGTAATTGTATTTATGTTGGTTCTTGTTATATTTGATATTTTTATTGATTGTGTCTCGTTAAGTGATTTACGGCGAATAGTATTATCATTTCTACCTTTTACTTTTAGAAATTGTTTTCGTACTCCACTAGTTGTTTTAAAGTTTAAATTTAACTCACATTCATTTTCTGAGGAAGACATTATTGAGTTAATGAAATAATTTACTATATAAAACAACTAAAAGTCAATGTATGAAAATAACAAAAAAAATCATATTCGCATGAAAACAAATACAAATGTTTAAAATTCATTTATTCTTTTTTCATGACATTATATTAAACTGCATACGGTATAAAGTAAATAAAAACCTAATTATAAACTATGAACGAATTATTAAAATAGTAAAATTAAGCCCAGGCTTTAAATTGATTAATTAAGTTTTGAGTACTTGAATCGTGGGTTGAAACATTATCTTTAGTTTCTAATTCTTTTAAGATAACCTTAGCTAAAACTTTACCTAACTCAACACCCCATTGATCAAAAGAGTTAATACCCCAGATAGCACCTTCGACAAATGTAACATGTTCATAATATGCAATTAATGAACCTAGAGCGGCAGGGGTTATCTTTTGTGCTAAAATTGAAGTGGTTGGTCTATTACCTGAGAATTCTTTGTGTGGAACTAATGCACCATGAACACCTTCAGCTTCAACTTGTTCTTTAGTTTTACCTAACATGAGAGATTCAGCTTGAGCAAAATAATTTGATGCAAGCATTAATTGATGTTTGTTATTTTCAATTGGATTATGAGATTGAGCGGCTAAAATAAAGTCAGTTGGAATTAATTTTGTACCTTGATGAACTAATTGAAAGAAAGAATGTTGTGCATTGGTCGTTGGTTCACCAAATAAGACAACACCAGTTTCATAATTGACAAAATGTGAATCCTTAGTAACCGATTTACCATTTGATTCCATTGATAATTGTTGTAAATAAGCTGGGAATCTATGCATATATTGATCAAATGGAGCAACTAATTTAGTTTGAGCTTTGTGGAAATTGTTATACCAAATAGTTAATAAACCACCTAAGAATGGAATATTCTTTTCAATTGGAGTTGAAGTAAAATGATTATCAACTGCTTCTGCACCTCTTAAGAAAGCATCAAAATTTTCAAAACCGATATAGATACAAACTGATAAACCAATTGCAGACCAAACAGAATATCTACCACCAACCCAGTTTTCAAAACCAAACATATTTTTAGTATCAATACCGAATTTAGCCACTTCAGTTGCGTTTGTACTTAAAGCAACGAAATGCTTTGCAATATGAGACTCATTGTTAACATGACTTAAGAACCAATTCTTTGCAGTATGTGCATTTGCACAAGTTTCCGCAGTTGTAAAAGTTTTAGAAGCAATAAGGAATAAAGTTGTTTCAGGGTCACAAACTTTTAAAGTTTCAGCAATATGAGTACCATCGACATTAGAAACAAAGTGAACCTTAATTGATTCATGTGCATAAGGCTTTAAAGCTTCAGTGACCATAACCGGGCCTAAATCGGAACCACCAATACCGATATTAACAACAGTTTGAATTGCTTTGCCGGTGTAACCTTTCCATTCACCAGATCTAACAGAATCTGAAAATTCTTTCATATGTTGTAACACGGAGTCAACTTCTGGGGTGACATTGACACCATCAACAGACATTGGTTTTAAAGATCTATTTCTTAAAGCAACGTGATAAACAGCTCTATCTTCGGTGGTATTGATATGTTTACCAGCAAACATATCATCTCTTAAAGATTCAACGTTCGCTTCTTTAGCAAGTTGAATAAGTGCAGAAAGAATTTCTTCATCAATTAAGTTCTTAGAGAAATCAAAAAGAATTTTGGAACCATCATAGTTGGTGAAAGTTTCAGAGAACTTGTCAAATCTTGAAGGATCAGAGGCAAATGCATCTCTTGTTGAGAAAGTTTTACCCTTGGATTCAAAAAGAGATTGCAATTGAGACCATGCAGATAATTTAGTAGGAGAAGACATTGTGGAAATTGTTTATAGCGTTGTAGATGCCAGGAGGAAAAAAACAAGAAGGAAAAGAAAAGGAATAGTTAAAAGAATTGATGGTAATCGATTTATTTCAAGAAAGAATATCACGTTGGTGAAGGCCGAGCAGAGTTTTTTGGTTTCTCCGGTCCACGCTGGCCCAGATCACGTTAATGTTAGTGTTATGTATTATAATTATTGAAGTAGAGTACAAAGATAATATTAGGCGATGGGGAATGTTAGTGTATACGTAGAGAGAAGGGCGTAGATCAGTTCAATCCCCTTTTCAACTTCAAGCTGTCTCTTTTACGGGAAACGGTTGCATTGTAGAGATCTTCATTCCCACCAGGTGTGACTGGTTGTGGTACATTCTGGGAAAGCGCAAGACCAATGGGAGATGGAAATGATTGTTCAAAAGGAGAGTTAATTTCATTTGGGGATCCTAGTATGTTGTTTAATGTTGGATTAATGTAAGATTTCGGATTCGTATTAGGAATCGAGCTATTATTTGCATTTGCAATTGGTAAATTGAAATATGTTGGTCCTGTATTAGTTAATGAACTTGATCTTAAACCTCTTGGATTACGTTGGAGATTTGTATTATTCAATGGCGTCACTGGTGTACCTGGTGTACCCGGTGTACCCGGTGCACCCGGTGCCGGATTTGAAATACCACCACTTATACTAAACATTGGTCTTGGTGGTAAATTAAATGCTAAATTAGTATTACTATTGCCTGACCTACTTTGAAGAACTGGAGGCAAATGTAAATTTAATAATGGTCTTTCACGTTTTGATGGATTATTACCAGCTGAAGATTGGGGTGGTGTTTGTGTTTGTGATTGACTTTGGCTTTGACTTTGACTTTTTGAGAGTGGTAATAATGATGTAAATGCTAATGCAGAATCTTCATTAAAATCACTAGTTTGTAATTGTGTACGATCAATTAATGAATCTGTTGATGATAACATCATATTATGATTTATATTATTAAGCAACGAGTTATCTCTTGATTTTGTTGAAGATAAAGGAAAATGTAACCATGAAGGCTTACGAGCCATTTGTTGAAGTTGAGATTGTGGTTGTGGTTGTGGTTGAGATTGAGATGATAATGTGTTCCATTGATCGTTATTACCAATATTACCACCAGCAATATTTTGTGAAACCCTATCATTGATTGAAATAGCACTTACACATGAATTTGTTCTTGAAATTGGTAGTTGATCGCTGTACATAAACTGATCATCATGATTATTTCTTAAATTAATATTACATAAATGAATTAAACGTAAACGAATGATAGTTAAACATGAATGTCTATTTGAATCCAGCAAAATTTCATTGTTAATATCATTTCTTAAATCTATTTGAATTGGAGTATGTTCGGTATTTAAAATACAATTTTCTAAAAACAATTTCGAGATTAAAGATAAAATTCCAGATGGCGGGAATCTAATATCAAATGGTGTTATATTAGGTTGTTGGGAATACGCAATATAAAAAGAGTATAATTCGTCATCAAAAACTTTTGCAAATTGATAGTTATCCATTTGAGGTTTGGGCATTTCAGAGAAAACAGAGGAAGCTAAAGAAACATCTGAGTTTTGGCGGTTTCTTTGGAAATTAAGATGGGGGTTAATACCATTAGGAAATTGTGTTTGTTCAACATTAGTACGAACTGTGTATGTTGTGTCGATACTGATGAGAGAATCCGCTCTATTTCTGTAAGAAAACTGGTTTGAAAGGTTCTGGTGGGAAGTGATGGGTGTGATAGTCATGTCCATGTCCATGTCCATGTCCATATCCGTATCCCTGTTCATGTTGTCCATCCTCTCGACGTATCAGTTGTTAACTAATATTTAAATCTCTAATAATAATAACTATTAACTGCAATATCCACCAGCTGCAAAAAATGCGAGCGAATTTTATTGTCTTTCAAGATGGCGATGTTTCTTTCTTTATTCACTCTGTTGAAATGTGTGTTGTTTGTTTGTTTGTTTGATCGGTTGTTATTATTTTTTTCCTTCTCCCACCAACCATCTGCAATCATGCTTATCTCTTCTAAAGTCATTGAGCTTAGGGCTCCTTTTAAAGCCACACAACAAACACAGGTTGTTCAAGTCAAGAACGACACCAATGCCTCCATGGCATTTAAGGTCAAGACTACCGCTCCAAAACTCTATTGCGTTCGTCCTAATTCTGGTGTTCTTTCACCTGGTTCTTCCGAACCAGTTACTATTATATTTCAAGGTTTACTTGATGAACCAGCTTTAGGTTCCAAATGTAAAGATAAATTTTTATTTGTTTCTGTTCCTGCTCCTGATGATTTAATTGCAAAAGATGTTTCATCAAAATGGTCTGAATTAGAAAAGGCTTCAAATGGTAATTCAGTTGACGTTAAATTAAAAGTTGTTTTCAACTATGATAATCCAATGAATACAATTACTGAAGAAGAAAAATCTGCCTATTCAATTGAAACTCCACAATCCCAATCAATAAAACAACAAGAAAACACAAATTCGACAAGTATTGATAAAAATATAACGGAGTCAAAACAAAGAGTTGTTGCTGAAGAGAAATCTAAACCTGTTACTATTGAAAAAGAAGCATCTAATGATCTTCAACCAGTTAAAACTCAAACTACTAAATCTACAGGTGTTGCTCCACCAACAATTGCTCCAGCTGTCAATTCAAGTCAAACAAGCATTTACTTTATTGCTATTATTTTTATTATTTTAGCTTTCTTACTTAGTAGATTCATTTAAATAGGAGTTTTATATGATGTATATTTATGAGTACCACTATATATGGCTTTCTATCAGTTAATAATATAAACTTATTTTGTTAATTAATTTGTAATACATTATATTATGTATGACAAATCATGAAATTAGTAAAAACGAAACCTATTCTGATTTCAATTTTATTTTCCTCACATATGTATATATTAATTATTTTTTTTCTTTTCCTTTATTTGTTGTTTAACTATAAAATTAAAAATGGATAGAAAACGACATAGAGAGAGGGATAGTCATGATGATCATAACTATGCAGTGTCCTCGTCCAACAAAAGACATAGGTTAGGACGAAGGGATATCAATAGAGACAATAATAATGTATTCAATAATTCAAGTGATACTGAAGAAGAAAGTGATCATGAAATTTTGGTAGTCAATGAAAATAAAGAGACAGAAAGTGATACTGCTGATGATGCAGATAATGTTATTGTTTTAAATACTCAAAGTGTTGAAGTACAGACAATAAATAGCGAAAATAATGAGGATACTAATGAAGTTGATGATAGTGATATTGAAATTATTTCTACAGGGGGTCCTCCTGTAGTAACGGTTGAAACTCAAGATTCTAGAGCAACTGATGAGTATATTACTGAGCCAAGCGTTTCTGTTGAGTTGATAGATGATTGGTATGGACCAGAAGAAGAAGTTCCAAATATTACTAATATGAATAATATGAATAATATGAACAATATGAATAATATGAATAATACAAATAATACAAATAATACAAATAATACAAATAATACAAATAATACAAATAATACAAATAATACAAATAATACAAATAATACAAATAATACGAATAATACAAATAATACAAATAATACAAGTAATACGAATATTACTGAACAACGTATGGAATCTGAACAGATAGAATTGGAACCTAATGTTATTGATGATGACGAGGATGGGGAGGAAAACGACGATATAATAATGCTAGATGGTAAGCCAATGCCTACAACGGATCAATTACTTTTACAAATTAAAGAAAGAGAAACAGGCCTGTCCACAAAACCAACAAGCTCACCATCAGAATCAGAAAATAGAAAAACCTTTAAGGACATGACATGTTCAATTTGTATGGATACAATTGAAAATGCAGTTGCTGCTGCATGTGGACATGTGTATTGTGCTGAATGTATTTATCGTGCATTAGCATCATCAAAAGTACCGGGTCAGGGGTCAGTATCTGGTGGGAAACGTGGAACATGTCCTATGTGTCGTAAGGTGGTGGCCTACAAAGATCTTGTTTGGCTCAAAGTAAGATATAGGAAAGACTACAATGATGATGATAATAATAATAGTAGTAACAGCTAAAATAAAAGTAACTTTTGTAAAGACAAGCGTAAACAGTAAATACGGTATGTAAGTTAAGCCTCCAGCGAAAAAAGAAAATACTTACAAAATTGCTGTTTCTTTCCAGTTTCATGACGTTTGTTTATTTCTTCAAACATCATGTATAGTCAGAATAGTGCACAACCACAGCAACAGTATTATAGTGGTGGTAAAAGAAAGGCGTTACTGATTGGTATCAACTATTTTAATACTAGTAACCAGTTGCGTGGTTGTATTAATGATGTTAGAAACATGCAACAGTTTTTGATGCAAGTAGGTGGTTATAGACCTGATGATATGGTCATTTTAACTGATGATAGTACCAACCAAATGAATATTCCTATTAGGTATAATATTTTAAGAGCAATGGAATGGTTAGTTTCAGATGCACAACCAGGAGATTGTCTATTTTTCCATTATTCAGGACATGGTGGTGAGGAAAAGGATTTAGATGGTGATGAACTTGACGGCAATGATGAATGTATCTATCCTGTTGATTTCCAACAAAATGGTTCAATTATCGATGATGTGTTACATGATATATTAGTTAAAAGATTACCAGCAGGTTGTAAATTAACAGCAATTTTTGATTCATGTCACAGTGGAACAGTCATGGATTTACCATATATGTACAGAGCTCAAGATGGCGGGTTAAAAGAATACAGTATTTGGAAAGGTACCGGATCTGATGGTTTAGAAATTATGATGGGTTATGCAACCAAAAATGTTGGTATGATAATGACAGGTGCAAAAGGGTTATTTAATAAAGCAACCACTTACAAATCTAATAGTCAAATAGAAGCAATTAAAAAGAGTAAAATGTCTGATGCTGATATTACTATGTTTTCAGGATGCAGAGATGATCAAACCAGTGCTGATGCCAACGAAGCAGGAACATTTACTGGTGCCATGAGTTGGGCATTTCTGGGGGCAATGAGCAGACTTCAACCAGGCCAACAATACACTTACTTATCCCTCTTACAAACCATCAGACAAATTATGAGTGGTAAATACACCCAGAAACCGCAGATGTCTTCTTCCCATCAGATGGATCCTAACCAACTCTTTTCTTTCTAAATAGTAAATGTAATCTCAAGGGTAGACCCTTTAAAGTGTGTATAATCATTGAAAACTATCTACACCCGTACACCTTTGCCTTTGTGAAAACGTTCGCGAAGCTTTTTTGCTTTTTCCAAACTTTTGCCTCTACTTTTCTCTTTTCCATTTCATCTGTTTATTTCATCAACATGCTCAGCTAAGTTCGTGTTTCGATTTGGTTTGCATTAATTTTAATTTTAAGCAAAGACACACGTTAGATTCACCAGCTGGTTGAACTTTTTATTTCTTTTTTTTTAAATACAAAAAAATCATGTCGCCTGCTCTCTTTGAGGACACCACACACACCCAGGCTGATGTTGTCAATGTTCAAGATACGGACGTCCATGACACAGAAGTTAAACAACCTCCAAAAATACCCTTCCCGAAAGATCGTCATGATGTTGAAGTTTTACTGAACCATTTCTCAAAGTTAGAAGTTGCCAATGCTAATAAACTTGAAAGGGATCAAATATTGAAGACTTTAAGAATTGTTGACAAAAAGGTTAAAATTTCGAATCAAAACTTTGGTCAATTAAACAAATCTTGGAATCTAAATAACGAATCTGTTGATATACCTTTATTAAAAGATCAATTATTAGGTTTGCAATTGTTATCAAAAGATTTTGATTTACCAACCGAATTAAATTTAGAGTATTTAAAATCTTCAAATGATTCAGTTTCAAACGATATAAACAATATATTATCATCAACTGATATAAATGATAATACGTTTACTTCCCCTGTATTGTTACCATTGGATGATTATGATCATAAGGCTGAAATGTTGGGTTTAATCCCCAATAAACCTACAGTTGATCCAAATTTTAATTCTGTTGGTTTACCTGATATGGAAGATTCAATCAAACTGAAAATCGATACAAGAATTAAAGAATTAGAGAGTTTACCTGCAAACCTAGGTTCTTATGATTTCAATAAGTTTGAAAATGATTTAAAATACTCAAATGATAAAATAATTGATAATGTTGATCAATTAAAAATCGATTCATTGATTGAATTAAAAGGTTTAAAATTGTTGCCATTACAAAAGCAACTAAGAAATCATCTATTAATTAAAGCTGCAACAAATACAATTTATCACGATGAAAATTTAAATAACTATTCTGTTTTCAAAACTTGGAAAAGAACTTATTGTGTTCACCCAAAGCAAAAAGTCGTTCAAACTGCTAAATTAGCTGAGAAATTACAACAGCAACAATTACAGGAAAGGAAAAAGCTAATTGAATCAATTCATAATGAAAATGTAAATAAATTAATTGAATTCGCAACAAATACACAAAATGCAATCGCTCAAAATCAACTTAGAAGGTTTCAATTAGGTAAGTCTATTCACCAATTCCATCAACAATGTGAAAGGGATGAATCTAAAAAATTTGAAAGAAATGCAAAACAGAGATTACAAGCTTTAAAAGCCAATGATGAAGAAGCTTATATTAAGTTATTGGATCAAACTAAGGATAAAAGAATTACGCATTTATTAAAACAAACTAATTCTTTCCTTGATAGTTTAGCGAATGCTGTTAAAGTTCAACAAAATGAAAGTAAAATTCTAACTCAAATTGAAAAGGGTGAGAAGCCTTCAAATATAAAAGATAATGAAATCAAAGAAGTTAAAAACGAAAATGAAATTGAAAATGAAAATGAAAATGATGATGAAAAACGTGAAAAAATTGATTATTATGAAGTTGCACATAAAATTAAGGAACCAATTGAAAAGCAATCTTCACTGTTAGTTGGTGGTTCATTAAAAGAGTATCAAATTAAAGGCTTGGAATGGATGGTTTCTTTGTATAATAATCATTTAAATGGTATTTTGGCTGATGAAATGGGTTTGGGTAAAACCATTCAATCTATTGGTTTAATTACTTACTTAATTGAAAAAAAGCATGAAACTGGTAAATTTTTAATTATCGTTCCATTATCAACAATCACAAATTGGACTTTAGAATTTGAACAATGGGCGCCATCATTGAAAACAATTGTTTATAAAGGTAATCAAAATCAACGTAGAGAACTACAATATCAAGTTAGATCTGGTGATTTTACTGTTTTATTAACTACTTACGAATATGTCATACGTGATAGACCAATGCTAAGTAAATTCAAATGGGCACATATGTTAATTGATGAAGGTCATAGATTGAAGAATACTGGTTCTAAATTATTTCAAACTTTGACAAATTATTATCATACAAGAAACAGATTAATTTTAACTGGTACTCCATTACAAAATAATTTACCTGAATTATGGGCTTTATTAAATTTCATTTTACCGAAAGTTTTCAATTCCGTTAAAAGTTTTGATGAATGGTTTAATACACCATTTGCTAACACTGGGCATCAAGAAAAATTGGAATTGAGTGAAGAAGAAAGTTTATTGATTATTAGAAGATTACATAAAGTTTTAAGACCTTTCCTTTTAAGGAGATTAAAGAAAGATGTTGCAAAAGATTTACCTGATAAAGTTGAAAAGGTTATTAAATGTAAATTTTCAAGTTTACAACAAAAAATTTACAAGCAATTATTAACTCATAATGCATTATTTATTGGTACTGGTGCAATTGGTGCAACAAAATCAGGTTTGAAAGGTTTAAATAATAAGATTATGCAATTAAGAAAAGCTTGTAATCATCCATTTGTTTTTGAAGAAGTTGAAAATGTTGTTAATCCTGATAAAAGTACAACTGATTTGATTTGGAGGTCATCTGGTAAATTTGAATTATTAGATAGAATATTACCAAAATTGAAAAGAACCGGACATAGAGTTTTAATTTTTTTTCAAATGACACAAGTTATGGATATTATGGAAGACTACTTAAGATTTCGTAGTTTGAAATATATGAGATTAGATGGTTCAACAAAGGCAGACGATAGACAAACTATGTTGAAAGATTTCAATGATCCAGAAAGTGATTATTTCTGTTTCTTATTATCAACAAGAGCTGGTGGCTTAGGTTTAAATTTACAAACTGCAGATACTGTTATTATTTTTGACACGGACTGGAATCCACATCAAGATTTACAAGCACAAGATAGAGCTCATAGAATTGGACAAAAGAATGAAGTTAGAATTTTAAGATTAATTACATCTGAATCTGTTGAAGAAGTTATTTTAGAAAGAGCTCATCAAAAATTAGATATTGATGGTAAAGTTATTCAAGCTGGTAAATTTGATAATAAATCAAGTGCTGAAGAACAAGAAGAATATTTGAAAAAATTATTAGAAGAAGATAAAGATAAAGGTAATGAAGAAGAAAATGATAATTATGATGATGCAGAAATTAACGAAATATTGGCTCGTAATGATGATGAAATGGAAGTTTTTGAAGATATTGATATGGAAAGAGCAAGAGAGGATAAACGTAGAGGAACAACAAGATTAATGAATGATGATGAAGTTCCACAAGTTTTCAAAGAAGATATGAGTGTTCATTTAGAAGAAAAGGAAGAGAGCTCTGGACGTAGAATCAAAAAGACAGTTGTTTATGATGATGGATTAACTGAAGAACAATGGCTACAAGCCATGGATGATGATGATGATTCTGTTGAAGCCGCAATTGAAAGAAAACGTATTAGAGTTGAAAAATTACGTAAAACTAGAGAAAAATCATTAAATAATAATGATGATGATGGTGATACTTCAATCGGAGATTATGACGATGGTTATGGTGAAAATGTTAATAATGGCGATGACTTTAAAACTAATAATATTAAAAATGGTGAGGCAGAAATCAATAGTGATAGTGATGAAGAGGTCTATGAAGAAGATTTACCAACAAGAAAAAGACAGAGATTATCAAGAGGTTCTACACCAAATAAGAAAGATTTAATCATCCCATCAAATAAAAAATCTTCAAAACCACCAAAAGCTCCACTACCTCAATGGGTGGAAAGAGGTTATCAATTATTAAATGAATTGGAAAATGTGTCTGATGAAAATGGTAATAATGCATCTCAAGTCTTCATTAAATTGCCATCACGAAAGTTTTATGCAGATTATTATAAAGTCATTCATCATGTTGTTTCAATTAGTCAAATGAGGAAACAATTAGATGGTAAAAAATTGAAAGATTGGGATGAATTGATAAATGAGGTAAAACAAATGTTTACAAATGCAAGGACTTATAATCAAGAAGGTTCATGGGTTATTGTATGTGCAGATTTACTCGAAAAGCGTATGAATGAATTAGTTCAACAATGGAATGTCGAAGATGCAGCTGCAGAAGTTGCAGATCAAATAGGAAATGAAGTTGAAAATTAATTAAAAATTAATTTAGGAGATTTTTGTTTTATTTATTTTTTTTTCTTTGTATAATTTAACCCTTTATGTACTATATATTTTTATCCTAATATCAACAATTATTTTATACTTCTTTAATTATAAATATTATTAATTAATTTAATCTACAATGTATACTTGGTATACACAAAAAAAACAATCAAACAACCATTAACTGTACCTGCAATTCTTTCACCTAATGAATGATAAAATAAACATGTTATTGTAAACATTGTTATCCAACATAAATATATAAACAATGAAACAAGTAATAGCATGTGTGAAAGTTTCAAAATCCTAAATGATAATTTATTTTTTAAGTTTATGTAATTAACCCATGCATTTATTGAAACTATTTCAAATAAAATACATGAACCAAATGTTGAAGTAATTAAACTATGACCACTTGTTTTAAAACCACCTAAATATTTATATCCATTTTCAACACATTCATGATAATACTTAAATTCGGGATGACTATGACAATGACCTCCAGTACTATAATGTATTCTTTCATAAATTGAAGGACCAAAAAACCAAATAAGTAACACCGAAAGTGGTAAATAAATAGATACTAATTTTACAAACTGTAAATATATATATCTTGAAGTCGATGCATTTGGATGTTCAAGTAATTCAATTTGCTTTAATAATTGTAAATCCGCTTTTGAACTTTTTAAGATTTCATAATAGTAATCATATTTACTATGTTGATTATCTTGACTATTTTCATCAAGTAATTGATCTTCAGTGGTGGGTAAGACAGGAGATTTTGATTTAGCAATCCAAAATTTAAATGAGTTAAGAATAATAAACATTGTAAGAAAAATTTCAAAACAGTGACCTGCAAGAAATCTGTTTAAAAATCCACTTGAACTTATAAATGGCCAATCTTGTGGATTAAAATTTGGATAAAAAACATCCTTGAGAGCTCGCAATGGTATGGTAATTGTCAACACAACTGGAAATGCTACCAGTATTGTTATCTGGGTAGTTTTCAACATGTTTGACAAAGACGAAACGGAAACCTAAAGATAAACAAGAACATCTAACCATTTATGTCAAAAAAGAATCGATTTCTCTTTGCACCGCCACAGCAAGTTTATTCAGATTGTTTAAAAATGATGCTGCGCCACAGAACTTAATCAGATGTTGAGCCTCTTCGCCATTTCCTGTTGCCGTAGCTGTTGATGTAGAAGTATCGATTGTAATGGTGGTTTGTAATGGAAATATACTGATGATAATTTTAGAAAGAGCAAGGTCTGGTGATTGAACGTTCACTTTGTGATTATCTTGGTAATGAGATTGCAATTGTAGAAAAATCGATCTTTGAGACTCAAATTGTGTTATTTTTTCAAAAACTTCATGGGCAAATCTTTCTATACAATCGAAGGCAGGGATTTCTGTAATTTTCAAATCTGTAAAAAATGATTCATTTAAGTATTGCAATGCTAATTCACCAATTTGAATGAATTTTGGTATAGTTGTTTGAAAGACTTCCCATTTGCATTTTACTGAATCATTACTATCAGTATTTATACCTTTAATATTTTGCAATCCAACATCCATTTTTTTTAATATAATATAATGGCAATTCGTAAATTTTTTAATAAAAGTATTAAATGCATCAAACCTTATACCAATAAATTCACTGGTTTCATCATTTGAAATCGGAAACAATGTAACTGAATTCAATCTAAACACGTTTTCAAATTGAATCTGTTTCATGTTTTCATTATTTAAGTCATCTAATTCTTCGCTGCATAATATCCTAGTACCATTAACTAAATCACCTTCTAGTTGTGCATCAAGAATTGTGCTCAATAATGGATCCATCTGATCTAAGTTAAATTCAGTGTAACCATTTTCCGTAGCACTTTCTAACTCTTCAATCTCTAGCTCTAGATTTCGTATTTCATCTCTTAAAAGATCTAATTCTGACATCTTTAAGATATGTTTTATAGTATATGTTAAAGGAAAAAACAAAACAATTTAAATGATGAAACTTTAGAAATTCTATACCATAATCTTTATTTTTCCGCGTCAACACCACAACATCAAAAATACAACAATGCATAAAACGTTAAGAAGCAAAAATTGAAAGCATAATACATTACTATTAAATTGAATAACTCGTTATAAGATAATAAAACAAATTTATGCAATGCAATCTAATGAACATTATAAGTATATGAAAATGGCGGTAAAATATGGTGAAGTTGCTTTAAAGAACAATGAAGTCCCGGTGACTGCAGTCCTAGTTGACAATAAAACTAAAAAAGTTTTATATTCATCATATAATATGACAAATATATCATTAAATGGTACATTACACGCAGAATTTATAATCTATCAATATTTACTCGAAAAATTTCCAAATAATCATCTTAATATTTGGCAAAATTCTACTTTATATGTAACTGTTGAACCTTGCATTATGTGTGCATCAATGTTAGATCAAATTGGTATTTCAACAATTGTATTTGGTTGTCCAAACGAAAGATTTGGAGGTACTGGAAGTGTTTTCAACATAAGGTATAATTCAAACTATAAAATCATTCCAGGTGTTTGTTTAAAGGATGCAATCACTCTACTACGTAGATTTTATATAAATGAAAATGATAGAAGTCCAAATACGATTAATAAAAAAAAGAGAATTTTGAAACTAGATGAATTTCCAAAACTTGATTATTCAAAATTTATAACATTAAATGAATTTATTGGAATTTGGGGTGAAAGCTTTAAACCTATCTATGAAAATAACTCCTTCTTAGAATTTAATGATAATACAGGTAAGTTGATATTGCCTAGCAATAATGATAATAAAAAATTAAAAAATTGAAGAAACTATCATATATCAATACCTTTCAACATATCTTTAATTTCTTCATGATTTTTCAATACAGGATTATTATCAAAAAATTCAGCTTTGGTTTGTTCATTTAATTTGTTTTCAATTTTAAAATTGTTTGATTTTAATGTAAGGTTATTCCAATCATTGAAAGAATTTGAATACATATTACTATATTCAATACTTAAATTATTTAAAGAATCATTGATCTCATCATCTTTAATAATTTTAAATTGATTCCATTCTTCAAGTAAATCAAGCTCAAATTTTCCATAAATTTCCTTTGCTTCTTCCTTTTCATGTTTTAATAATTCGATTCTTGCATCTAATTTATTGATTCTTTCAGTTATTAATGAAGAATTTGTTGCTGCCGAATTGGATGTTACATCAGTTCCATTACTAGTAGGTATAGATGTTGATGTTAATGAAGCGCCTCTTAAACCAGTTAATGATTCTAACTTTTTACTCAAAAATGATAATGTACCCTCCGTCGTTGACGTTAATGAACCCCCATTCTCTAAATTTTGTTTTTCATTTATTGTCTTTTCAAGATAATTGTTTAACATTTCATAGTCTAGCACTTTATAATCTTTCAATTTGATTAAACTTCCAAGTGATATTAAATAATGTTCTAAATCTTTCAAATTATTTAAATAATTAAACTCAATATATTTATTTAATTCATTAAATGAACTGCCAGATTGTTTTAAATTTTCAGAAAACTTTTTAAACTGATTAACAATTTCTTTAGTTTCTACATCAACTTCATTTTCATCTCTGAATTTTCCATTGTAATCATTATTTAATAAAATTGTTAATTTACCAAATTCATCACCAAAAGCATTCAACTCTTTTGAAATGCTATCTTGTTTGATAACAACTTTACTATAAATTTTGTCAATTTTATTTAAATTTTCTTGTAATTTTAACCTTTGATGATCAATTTCTTTAAAATTTTTATTGAATTTACTTTCAATGTGAGGCTTTTTGAATGAATTCATTAAAAAATCAGTCACGCCTTCAACACTTGAATTATGTTGAGTAATTGAATCATTGCTGTTAATGTTATTAAATGCAAGATTATTCTTATAAGTATTCCAATAGTCATTATTTTCTAGAAAGACGAACAATACATCACTTTTTGATAAGATTGAATGTTTTATAATTCTATTTATGAAAATATTCAATGAATTACAACGTTTTGAGATAAATTCATCTGTAAATCTACCACCTTTAATATATTCTAACCTTTGTTTATTTGGCAATGGAGGAATCAATAAAGTTGGATAATCGAATGTTAAACACTTAAATAATGTGTCAAAATCAGAATAACGATGATTAATGGTGTATTCCTTATTTAGAAATTTTGGATTATTGGTTTTAATATTGAGTTGATAAGTTGTGTACGGAGACGATGTATCCGTTATATTTTTTGGATTTGAAACAGTAACTTCTAATTGATATTTTACATTCGTTTCATGATTATTCATTTGTTCTATTGGCTTATTAATTGATGTAGATGTAGATATATTATCATTTTGTGGTGGAATATGTTCGTCATCGTGTTCATCTTCCATCACTTTCTCTCCCTCCTCACCTTCCTCCTTTTGTTCTTCTGAATGGTTATTCTGATTGTTTTTGAAGATAAATTGATCATCTTCTTGAGAGCCTAAGATCATTGTCTGGGTGATTAATCCACTACCGTCTAAATCACCGTTATTCTTATCGTGTCCTTTAGTATTATTAATAGTTGAATCTTCTTCTTCCTCTTCCTCTTCCTCTTCCTCTTCCTCTTCTTCTTCTTCTTTTTTTTTGTTTTCCTTTTCTTCTTCATCTTCAACTTCAACCTTATTATTGTTATTGTATTCCTCCATATTCTCTACATCAATATTACCTCCTGTGTTACTATTATCATTCTTTATATCATTATTAATAGTAGTATCATTAACATTATCAATAATATCACCACTAGCGTTGTCACTAGCATTTATATTCTCATTATCATTATCAATAACCTTATCAGTATCTTCATGACTATGGTCGAATTGATGATCATCATCATTAAATGTAAGTGTACCTTCATTTTCAGTTTCAAATTTTGTGTCCAGTGATTGGGATATATTCGAATCATCTTCACTAATTGGTGCTTTTTTTAAATCATTATTATTTTGGTGATCATGACTATCATTACTATAATCTTCAACGCCATTATTGTTCTGTACATCAAAATCAGAATGATTATTATCCCATTGAACAGAAGTAAATTCATCAGACATGTTTGAAGTGTGTAGTTATATGTTATTTATATGTATCTCAATTGTAAATATAATAGGTATATTTAATAAGAATTAAACAAGGGCATGACCAAAATAAACGCCAGCATTAAAATAATAATTTTATTCTAGTACTAACATTTGATGACAATAAAAATAAAATCGCTAAATAAAGACATGAATTTTACATTTTCATCTTCCTAATTAGGAAACTAATTGCAGCTGATAAAGACGCCTAGTTAGAACAGATTATTTATATAGATGATTGATTGATATCATTCATTAATTATTAAATTCCTCTTTTATTTATATTTATTACAAAAAAAAATTAAAACTTTAAACATGGATATTAAATCAATGGAGATTAAAGTTATAAAAGAATGGAATACTTATTTGTAAAATATTATATATTAGAAATGACGATATTGCTAAATGACATGAGTTATACATATATATATGTAGTTAAAGTATATAATTGAAATATATGCATAGATGAATTTGAACTTTTAAATGACTTAGTTTAAAAAAAAAAAAGAAAAAACTGAAAACTGAAAAAAATAAAAAATTGAAATTTAAATGAAATATTCATACATTAGATATTGAATATTACCATATTTTAAAAATTGAACTGAATTATTTATCATGAAGCTAATAAGATAATGATATTTTTTTTGTATATTTTACTTTTTATTAATTTTCAACAGATTCGGCAGCCTGAGCAGCTTCAGAAGGTTCAATGGATTCAACATCAGCTTGTGCTGCATCAGCTGATGGAACATCAGTTAACTCTTCGGCTTGTTTAATGATCACTTTTTCTTGGATTTCAGTTGGGAATGATTCATCTAAACCTGAATTTTCACGATCATTTTCAGGTAAAATCCAATTAAATGGATTGTTTAAAGCACGGATTTTGATATTTTTAATAATGATTGAAGAATCATCAATTTTATCTTTATCATTATCACTTTCATCATCAATTTTAACATAACCCCATTCGGTATTATTTGAATAATTGAGTGAATCTTTAATGATTGATAAATCACCACAGCTTAAAGATTTTATCCTGAAAAAATTAGAAATAAAATTTAAACTAATCCAACCTTGAGAATTCATATGCTTTCTTAAATATATATCCTTTAATAAATTAGAAATATTAAAGTAATAATCTAATTGTAATGCAACTGATTGTATTGCATGTAAACGGTTTTCTGGTGTAATCCAATTTATTTGATAATTAGTATTATTGTTGTTGTTATTATTATATCTCAAACGATTGTTGTAATTACGATTATGGTTTTTATTTTCATTAGTATTATTTCTATTTTGTTGGTATCTTGGATTATAGACATTAAAATTTGTATTAACATAACCTGGATAATATTGGAATTGTTGCTGTTGTTGATGAGGGTTGTTGAATTGGTTTCTATTATTATTGTTGTATCTATTTTGTTGTTGTGATTGCTGTTGATTTTGATTGTATCTAACTCTTCTATTATTGTTATAATTATAGTTGTTGTTGTTATTATTGTTATTGTTTGGTATATTGTGAGAATGGTTTGATTTTGAATCTTTTGTTGTATCACTTTGATCAGATGATTCATTAAATTCGTTTAATTCATTAGATTCGTTAGATTCATTAGATTCATTAGATTCATTAGATTCGTTAGATTCATTAGATTCTTTTGTTATTTCATTAGCATTAGTTAATGGTGGAGATGTGGAGGATGACTTTTTAGATTCATTTGACGCAGTTGGTTGAGAAGATGATAGTTTACCAGTTTTGTTGCTATTGTTAGTCTTATTTGATGAATTGGAAGAGCCTTTCTTTACATCTTTCTTCTTCGATCTTTTAGTTTTATTCTTTTTAGAATTTGAGTTATTAAAGCCTGAACGTGAACTTGAAGAATCAGAAATGATAATATTTGCACCTTTAAATGGAACCCATTTGGAAGATGATGTTGAATTAAATGAAGATGAAGATGGTTGTTGTTGTTGCTGTTGTTGATTATGGTGGTTGATTATAGTGTTATCTATTATTGCTGACGCATTAGTAACATTTGAATTGATTTGACCCCATGGATTAGAAGAAGGTAAAGGAGCTGGAGCTAAGACATTATTTGTGGAATTTTTTGAATCTTCAGAATCCTTTGGAGATGATTTTTCAATTGGAGTAGATTCAATATTAGTTTCTGTTTCAACAGTAGTAGTATTAGTAGTAGTAGTAGTAGTATTAGTAGTAGTAGTAGTAGGATTACTAGTAGTAGTAGAGGGATGTTCAACTACAACATCAGAAATAGATTCTGAGGAATTGTCCTTGATACAAGAGGCAGCATTTGCATAAGATATTTGGGAGGACATGATGAATAAATTGTGATGCAAGAACGTAGGCAGTAAATGCAGATGTTATTATTATTCCTTACTATTACCTATTAAGTGAAGGTTAGTTATGGTGTAAATTTTATTAATATTACCAGATTGAGAAGTGGAAAATGAAAAATATCGAATGAAGCGGTGCGAGGGGGGACTGGTTAGCCTGCGGTGCAAGGGTGAGCTTAATTCTATCACCGGGTAAGCTGTGCACGTGACCACTCTGACACCCGTGCACCGCCGGCTCTGCTTTCTCGGTTCAATTTGACAATGTCTCCTTTCTTTTCCCCTATTATTTCCCCGAAACGCGCTTTTCCGTGTGGTATTCGCTTATACTAATATAGGGTGAAACACCGGTACACCAGCAAGTCTC
>JAJMCR010000091.1:0-29370 GCA_030573095.1 Pichia paraexigua | reverse complement strand
AGAAGATGGTGTATTAGAAGATGGTGTATTAGAAGATGGTGTATTAGAAGATGGTATATTAGAAGATGGTATATTAGAAGATGGTGTATTTGACGATGGTGCATTTGACGATAGTGTATTAGAAGATGGTGTATTAGAAGATGGTGCATTTGACGATGGTGCATTTGAAGATAGTGTATTAGAATATGGTGTATTAGAATATGGTGTATTAGAAGATAGTGTATTAGAAGATGGTATATTAGAAGATGGTATATTAGAAGATGGTGTATTTGACGATGGTGCATTTGACGATAGTGTATTAGAATATGGTGTATTAGAAGATAGTGTATTAGAAGATGGTATGTTAGAAGATGGTATGTTAGAAGATGGTATATTAGAAGATAGTATGTTAGAAGATGGTATATTAGAAGATAGTATGTTAGAAGATGGTATATTAGAAGATAGTATGTTAGAAGATGGTATATTAGAAGATAGTATGTTAGAAGATGGTATATTAGAAGATAGTATGTTAGAAGATGGTATATTAGAAGATGGTGCATTTGAGAATGGTTCAGTTGTAAATACACTACTCAGGGATGGAACATTTGAAGATTGAACAAAAGATAAAGCACTTGAGGATGGTGATGGAGAGGTAAGTACGGGTAATACCATAGATGAATCAAGTGATGAATACTGGGATATGGTAAAAGAAATAAAAGAAGTGGAAGAGGTTGATGAAGTTGATGAATTGAATGAACTGGGATAATTTGATGATTGTAAAGTTAATATTGATGGGGATAATGTTGATGAGGATGATGTCGACGTGGATGATATTGATATAGATGTATCTAAAAATGTGGTCGGAGGAAATGTCGATTTAGAAGAGCTTGAGGCATCACTTGGTAGAGGAATGAAGTTGTAAGAGTAAACAGTAGCTGTTGATATATCAGGACATGTTTCTGCCAAAACATAAGAAAGACCGAACAACGTACTGGCAAAAACACCAGATTGTAATTTCATAAATAAGTAGTTTGATGAAATAAACAGAGACAGCTGACATGATAACATCATAAGCAATATATAGCAAGCATACTGCTATTTAACCTATTCAAACAGAAATATCATTAAATTGATTAATCGGACCCTTATTAATTCATAATGCGAAAAATCCTCAAAGTTATTTCGTTACATGAATAATACCTTAAAGAAAACTCCTCCGCTTTTCAGTCCTGATATTATATTTTATATACCATGTTTAATTTGTTTTCTCCTTCTTTGTTTATTATGGTTGTAATAGTTCAATTATCAATGGTCGACCAGCTCTTGATTGAAGTTGCTTATATAGATATGGAATCGATCCACTTCAAGAACTTGAGTAAGCTGATATCTGTAGAAAAAAACATTATGAGACGTGACTTCCAGGGCTTAGGAAAACTCGAGTTCGATTTGTGCATTACCAAAACGAACAACACAGTAATTTCGAACTCTTAGAGAGTGCGCAGGGTGCCCGTTCGGAGATCGTGTTAAAGAATGCACAAGATTGCGAATTATGGGGTTTTTTTTGTGCAGCTCATGCATGTAGAAGCTGACAATATATTTTCCCCCAAAACGTGATTAACAAGAATTTGTTGCGTGAATCACTTTAACTTGCAAATATAGTTCGAGCATTTCAACTTTTTGATGTGATTTCTTTGACATTATGGGGTTAGCAACCAGTCAATTATTCGTTAGATGTCGATGAAACAATATCTTAATGATTTCAAACAAAATTTTCTTTCTTCAGAAGAAGTAATTATATAGATTAGATAACTTAAATTTTGCAATACTTCACTGTAAGTTTATCATGTTGCAGGTGCAGGATTTTCACCAAAACTTTGATAGAAAGATTATTTTACTCGTAGTTACCTACTAGTGAACTTGTAGTTTAATATTTCAGTTTTGAAAAAGCGCTTCACACACACAAGAACATCATCCATTTTTACATGCTGGCTTTTCAGTGAACTGAAATTAATCGGGTATTAGAAAGTTCCAGAATATCAGCTATTTCATTATTCTAGTATAAAAGGATAAAATGATGTGAACAACAGAAACAAGATAACAAAAATGTACCCATAAGAATTCGAACAAGCGTCTACTAAAACTCTAACCCTGAAATTAGAAATTTGCCTTAAATGGTGAAAATAAGAAAAGGACACGTCTCGCGCTGAAGAATCTAAATTTCAAATCGACGATTCTGACAGACATTTTTGTCACCTTGAATTAGCATTGTTGTCCTTCGATTTTCTTTATCAATTGATATTCATACAAACATACAACTAAATGAGTGGCTTCCGTGTTTTGGATCTCGTCAAGCCTTTCCAGCCTTACCTTCCTGAGGTGTTGGCACCTGAAAGAAAGGTCCCATTTAATCAAAAATTAATGTGGACCGGTGTTACATTATTAATTTTCCTTGTTATGAGTGAAATTCCACTTTATGGTATCACATCAAGTGAATCAAATGATCCATTATTCTGGTTAAGAATGATGTTAGCTTCTAATAGAGGTACTTTAATGGAATTAGGTGTTTCTCCAATTGTGACATCTGGTATGATTTTCCAATTATTACAAGGTACTCAAATCTTATCTTTTAATAATGAAAGTAAAGAAGATAGAGAATTATTACAAACTTCTCAAAAATTAATGGCTATTTTATTATCTTTTGGTCAAGCAACAGTTTATGTTTTAACTGGTATGTATGGTAGACCATCTGATTTAGGTTATGGTGTTTGTTTATTACTAATTTTACAATTAGTTTTTGCAGCATTAATGGTTATTCTTTTAGATGAATTATTACAAAAAGGTTATGGTTTAGGTTCTGGTACTTCATTATTTATGTCAACCAAAATTTGTGAATCAATTGTTTGGAAATGTTTTGCTCCAACTTTAGTTAATAGAGGTAGAGGTTCAGAATTTGAAGGTGCAGTTTTAGCATTTATTCATTTATTATTTACCAAAAAGAGTAAAAGAGCTGCATTAATGGATTCATTCTATAGAGATAATGCCCCAAATATGTCACAAGTTGTTGCAACTATTATTGTTTTTGGTACAGTTGTTTATTTACAATGTTTAAGAGTTGATTTACCTATTAAATCAACTAGACAAAGAGGTCCTTTTAATGTTTATCCAATTAGATTATTCTATACCTCTAATATGCCAATCATGTTACAAAGTGCTTTAACTTCAAATATTTTCATTATTTCTCAAATGTTATATTCAAGATTTCCAAACAATTTAGTTGTTAAATTAATTGGATCTTGGGAACCAAGACCAGGTGGAGGTCAGCAACTATTTGCAATTTCTGGTTTATCATATTATATGCAACCACCATTTAATTTACAAGAAGCTTTATTAGATCCAATTAAAACTGTTGTATACGTTTCATTTGTTTTAGCTACTTGTGCATTTTTCTCTAAAACCTGGATCGAAGTTTCAGGTACTTCTCCAAGAGATGTTGCAAAACAATTCAAAGATCAAGGTTTAGTTATTGCAGGTCATAGAGAAACTTCTGTTTACAAAGAATTAAAGAAAATCATCCCAACTGCTGCTGCTTTTGGTGGTGCAACCATTGGTGCATTATCTGTTATTAGTGATATGTCTGGTTGTTTAGGTTCTGGTACTTCTATTTTAATGGCTGCAACCACTATCTATAGTTATTATGAATTAGCTGCAAAGGAAGGTGGTTTAGTTAAAAGTCTTAATGCAAACTTCTCAGATTAGATTGATTTCATAATCTAATTAAAATATATCTAATTGTTACAATTGATATTCTTTCTATATAACATTTATATGATTTGAGTTTATTTGATTATATGTATAAACAATCACAGTATTAAAGTAGAAATGAATTTGATTTCGCTTAGAATTTCCGACATGAATCCGTCAGTTTTTATGATTTATAAATTTTGATATGCTTTTTTTTATTAATATTTAAGATTATTATTATTAACCGATAATGGCGCCATCTGCAACATCGAAAAGAATCAAACAAGTATCTATATCCAAACCTATAGAGTACGGGAACCTTGCAACCAAATGTTCACCAGTTCATCCATTACCACCAAATGCACCAAAAGATCATACGCATACATGGTCAATATTCGTTAGAGATCCAACAGGGAATGATCTATCAACATATATTAAAAAAGTTGTATTCAAATTGCACGATACATATCCAAATTCTTCAAGAACTGTTGAAAAACCTCCATTTGAGGTTACAGAAACTGGATGGGGTGAATTTGAAATTATAATTAAAATCTTTTTTCATGCAGAAGGTGGGGAAAAAAATATTACCTTAATTCATCATTTAAAATTACACCCTTATAATGGAACTATTAGTATGGATGGTAAAGTTGAAAGTATAAGGTATGATGAAATTGTTTTTAATGAACCAACTGAAAAAATGTTTGAGTTATTAACTAAACAACCTGGTACTTTATTAAGTGATGATTTAAAGAAAAGAGAACGTGAAGAATTGGATAGAATTTCAAAGGCAATTGATGATATTACAACTAAAATTAAAACAAGTACCGATGAATTTAAAAAGCTGGATAAAGAAAGACAAAGCTTAATAGATTTATAAAGTTTATATTGTATAGTGTTAGTATGTATAGATGTATATTAAAATCAGGAAAGATTAATTAATAATTTAGTAAAGAACTATTCTATTTCTTTAGCGTATAATTCACAGCATCAATCAAAACTTTCTGTAAGTTGTTTTCTAACGACGAATCATAAAATATGTTATAATCATATCCTAATTTTATCCGTATGACTTCATTTTGAAATCTATCAAATAAAAATATTGATGGAATTGCATATATTCCTCCTCCAATAGGATCTCGTACTGATAATAATTTTGCAATTTTACCATGTTCATCAAGCATGATTGGATATGATTGATTATTATGATATTTAAATTCAGGTGTTATTCCAATAATTTTAATATTATATTTAGAAAACATTTCAAAAAATTTCAAATATGATAAATTTGAACAATCAAAGAAAAATAAGAAAGTTGAAATTTGATTATTATTTATATCAATATTAAAATTAGTTAAAGAATATTTTGTGTTTGAATTAGGTGCAATACATTTTAGTTCTAAAAACAGTTCCATTATATCACTCAGATTAAATTTAGGATAACAGATTTGTTTGATTACAATAGAAGGCATTGGATTAGATTTTGATATTTTTAAAGTTTTGTTATTATCTCCATTTTCAGTTACACTACTAGATGCCTTTCTTTTTTTAAAGTTACGTACACTTTTTCGTACTATGGAATTAAAATGCTCTGAATTAGCAGGTGTTGATGATAATGGGAGCACAAAATCTGGTTCAAACTCTCTTTTTAATCCCCTATTGATATGAATAAGATCTTCATCATCCTCATAAATAAAATTGAAAGTGTTATCGACAATCATCATTAAACTGTTTTATTTATTTTATTAAATACAAATATGTTTCTGTGTAATTAGCAATGTTGAACGTTAAATAAGTCCTTATAAAACAAGAAATAACAAAAGGTAAAAAGTAAAAGGGCTTAAAAACTGTCAATGTTTTTATGAAAAGCTAAATGTCGTTCTCATCGGAGCGAGATTTCTTTGTTCATGATAAATATCTCTTGCACAATTTCTGTAGATTGTTCTCCACAATTACACTTTACCTTACATATACCTGCAAGTAGAACATAAAAAAATGCAGAAATTACCACCGATATGTGCCATGTTTTTAACACAGTTTGATGTTCGTTCCGGATATGAGTTGAAATGGTTTAAGTCTTTGGATGATGATTTGTACTCTTCTAAAGATGTTGAGTTTAAGACAATGCCCTCGGGTTTACATGCCGTTAGTACAGATAGCATCTGCTTTGTAAAAAGAAAGGGAGATTTTGATTCATTATTATATGGTATTTCAATTTTCAAGCAGAATAATCATTTACAACAGATTACTAATGATGGTAATGTTGATAGAAGTAAGGTTAAGCTATATTCCTTGGGTGTTTTAATTGATCCAATACATTTAGAATCGCTAGAAGGATATAAAAATTGGAAACCTAAAATTTATTCTGCTGTTTGGAATTATAAGCATGTTTTATCACAATTACTAAATAATTTTATGAACCTTTCAACTAACAATCAAGAAAATGATTATTTTGCCAAATTCAATAAGTTTTTTACCACAAATAGTTTTAAACAACCATTGACACCACCCAAAACAGCGGAATCAATACCCGAGACCTTAAAACTGACAACGCCAAAATTATATCCAATTAAATCAAGGACTTCAATTTTAAGTGCATTTTCTGATGATGACTTTAAGAATGAGCATATGATTGATTCATTGATTCCATTTTTTAATGATTTTGGTCCATTGATATTCAAAATCTGGAAGATTTCATTGTTAAGAAAATCAATTATTTTGTATTCTCCGTATACATCAACAAATGTTTGTATTGATGGTAATGATGAAGTTAAGCACGATAATTTTACTATAGCAGATATGTCAAAATTTATCTTTTGTATGTCATTGATATCATCGATTCCAAAAGAATTGGAAACTTCACTGAATAGATCAATAAAAAGAGATACAAGTGATTTATTATTCAATAGGCCAATATATAATGTTTGCGTTAATGATATTTATGAACTAGTTAAATTAGATTCAAATTATTTGGCTTCGACAACTGATCAAATTATTATTGAAAAGGTTGATTTGTATGATTATGCAATAAGATTACCTTTAAATTATAGATCATGTAATGATGACTCTAACAACATACCTGAAGTTCATAATTCAGTAACAAATAAATTAGAATATGCATCACCAAAAGATTATGAAAGATTTAAGATAATCAATTCAAGTATTAATAATGCAGTTACAGAAAATCCGATTGCTTTGAAAGTAAGTGAATCACGATCTATTCAAGAGTTAATCTGGAATGGTTTAGCTTGGTGGGCAAGTGCCGGTGAAACATTTACTTCAATTTATGAAGAGTTTAAAATCGAATTCGAAAATTTTGATACAATATCACCATCAAGTGATAGTACTGAAAAGATTGTTACACTGGTTGGTTATTTTCAGCAAATTACAATAAAATTATTTGCGGGGTTAATTGAATTAAAGGACAGATTCGATAATGAAAATAATAATGATGAACATTCATCCTCATCGGTATTGATTTTGGATGCCCATGATATGTTAGAAATTGGTTTGGATCCTTATAGTACATCCGATCATGCATTTGTTATTGAATTAGCTAAAGTTTGGTGGAAAGTGGATGTGAAAATTGGAAATTATTTCGACGATTTTTGCTGTTGGAATTAATAATTTGTGTAATTGTAAATAATGTATTTAATTTTTTTATTATTTTTTAAAATAATTTCATTAAAATGGTTTATACAAGAATACTTAAAAATCGTTAATAATATTTATAAAAGGGAAAATGTGACTAAATGAAAATCGAATGTTAATAGGATGGTAGAATAATTAACTAAAAAACTGGACAAAAAAAATAAAGCAGCTAAAATGTTCATTTTTCATCATTTGCTTGTTCATCAACAGGACGACCCATTGCTTTATCCCAAGTTGGTTTCATTTCTTTTGTCCAATGGTTCCATCTTTGTATAGCATTGTCCACGCTATCTAAGCCTGGCCTAACATCCAAAACAAAGGATGGTAAACCAAATGGATCATCACCGGCAGAATAATAATCAATGACATATCTAATTTCTTTCCAATTACCTTGGCCATCATTTCTCAGAACTGTCCAATCATGTCTATCAAATGGTAACTCATCATTGTATTTATCAGGGAAAATTTTAGACATTAAATTATAATATCTTGCCCTTGGCGATATAGCATCTGGTCTACCAGTAAATTTTAATAATCTTGGTTCAATATGTGTTTGATCAGTGTATGGCTTTTCCCATTGTTCAATTTCCTCCCAAGCACCTTCATTTAAAAAGTTATGAATATCAACCATACTTTCAACTGCATCTTCAGGAACATCCCCTTTACCCTTTCTTATCATTGCATTAAACATTTGTTGTGGTGATGGATATTCCCAGACACCTTGATTTGCATCAGTGCCTCTTGGAATTGTCGAAAATGATCTTTCAGTTGGTAAATCAATTGCTTGGCCTGGTTGTTTTTGAATTGATATGTCATATGGCATATTAGTTAACGGATTTAACTCATCGTTTTTACCTCCAACAACTGGACATGCAGATGGACTTGCATCTACATTAGATGCATGCATTGGGCATCCTGCTGGTGGCTGAAATAAAACAAAAAATTAATAATATAAAGTTAGTACTAAGCTAAATTGGAACGGTTGAAAATACAATAAATCATGTAATACTTACTTCTGTAGTTTGTTTTTGTGGAATAGTATTTTTAGCTGGTGCAGGAACGGAAGACCAAAAAAAACCCATGGTACGGTATATTTATATTGTTTAAGTTGTATAATCAAAGAAGAAAAGTGATCATTAATTAATAATTGAGATGACAATCTTGATGAAAACTTGATTTTTTTTATTTTTTCATCAAAAATTTTGAGATTTGAGTGTGATTTTAGTTTCTTATTTTGGCTTTGACAATTTCATGCATTTTGATTTGTTTGTTGTCAAAATAGCTATTACTTAACAATGGAGAATGAAGAAGCCATGTTGGCAAGACACAAAAAAGAGGTCAAGGACCTGACTGGTCGTACAACAGGTATGAAAAAACAAGCTAATAAGAATACACGGAAATCAGTTCTTAAAGAAATTAAAGAATTGGAAGATAATTTGAAACTTAAACATGAAAAAGAATTAAAAGAGCTTAAAGCAGATGAATCAGAGATTATTGAAAATGATAAGGAAACAAATAATGATGATACTAGTGATGATGAGTTAACACCTGAAAAATTATTAGCACAATTAGGTTTAGATAAGGAAGAACCAGCTCGAGTTAAGGTTGAACCAAAACCAAACAATGCACCTAAAAAGAAAAGAAATAGACAAAAGGAAAGACTAGCTAAAAGAGAAGCAGAAATTAAACGAATACAAGATGAAGCAAGAGAAGAACAAAGCAAACAACCAGATCTACGTGGGATCGAGTTAAAGAATTTAGAAGATCTCTGTAATTTACAAAAAGTCATTCAATATGATATTACACCTGATGGTCATTGTTTATTTTCATCAATTTCTGATCAATTGAAAATACGTCAGAATATTGAAACTACAGTACCAGAATTGCGTAAAAATGCAGGAAATTACATTTTACAAAATCCTAATGATTTTATACCATTTTTATTTGACGAAGAAACAATGTCACTGAAAAATATTGATGAATATGTTGATAAATTAGTCAACACACCAATGTGGGGTGGTGATCTGGAAATTTTAGCACTTTCAAAAGTTTATGATTCGCCAATTTCTGTTATGATGTCAGGTGGAGCTGCATTAAAAATGAATGAAGATGGTTCGAATCCTGAACTAAAACTGGTTTATTATCAACATGCTTTCGGACTAGGTGAACATTATAATTCACTACATGATGCTTGAGAAAAGTCTATAAAATATTCATAAATATATACAAGTTAATTAATTAGTTATCTATTTTTTCTTTGCAGCTGCTGCTTTGAAATGTAAAATATCTCCATCTTCAACAATATAATTTTTACCAACTCTTTGAATTTTACCCTTTGATTTTAAAAGTTTTTCGTCAAATGGATGATTCAAATTCGTAACATCGTCAAATTTAATTAATTCTGCATTAATAAAAGTTTTTTCAAAATCCGTATGAATTATACCAGCAGCATTTGGACACGTTGAATTTTTTCTAATTGTCCACTGTCTAGCTTCGATATCACCACATGTATAAAAACTAATTAAATTTAAAACTTGACGCATTCTTTGTATGATGGCTGGTAGTGCAGAATTTTCTTCATAAGAATTAATAGATTGATTATTTTCATTTAATTCAGATAATTTGGTTTCATAATTTGCAGAGAAGAGAATTATTGGAGAATCTGGTGAAAATTCATCAACCCATTTTTTAATATCATTTAAGAATTCATTTGATTGATTCAAGTAGTCAGTTTCGTTAACATTGACTAAAATAACACTTGGTTTTGCAGTTAATAAATTATGAACGTTTAATGCATCAACATGATCATTTTTCCAATCTTTTTTATTGATAATTTTTTGACCCTCCATTAATAAATCATAAGCAATTGTTAAACTTTCTAATTGTAGTTCCATTGATGTAATTTCATGCATTGGCTTATTACCTTTATGTTTTAATTGAACTTCTAATTTTTCGATTGAATTTTCAATAAATTCCATATCTTTTAAAATCAGTTCATCTTGAACAATAGTTAAATCTCTAACTGGATCGACATGACCTTCAATATGTGTAATTTCTGAATCTTTAAAGGCTCTAACTATTTGAAATATACCATCAACAGATCGAATATCATTTAAAAATGCATTTCCTAAACCTTTATTATCACTTGCACCACGAACTAAACCAGCAATATCGAAAATTTTTAATATCGCAGGAATTTTTTTATTTGATCCATATAAATTTGCTAATTTATCTAACTCAAAACTAGGTACTAAAACTCTTGCTTCTTCTGGTTCTATTGTTGCAAATGGATAATTTGCTGGGTTTCCAAGTTTGCTTCTTGTGATTGCTTGAAAAAAAGTTGATTTACCAACATTTGCTAATCCAACAATACCGCTTGTTAAATTATTTGATGGTCTGCCAAATAATTTCTTGGGTATTGTTGTTTTTGAAGTTGCTGCCGCATATGTTCTAATCTGCTGAAATACTCTCATTTTGGCTTAAAATAAATACTAAGATAGTATTGTTTCTGAAATTTAAAAAAAATCTAGTTTGAAGAAAAAACATGTTGAAATATTAGCGAACACCATTATAACGTGTTTTTTTTTATTTTTTTAGTATAGATGCTTGGAACATGGTAAGATGCTATAAAAAATTAAACAAATATAAGCTCACATAATGAAATAAATAAATGACTACATAAATAAGATAAGATATGCAAAAATGAATAGAAAAGAAAATATAAAGAAGTGATAGAAGTGAAAGAATAAATGCGTTATGTGAACATCTTAAAGTGTTATTTTGTTGTTGTATTTAGTAAAAATGTATTTAAATTTGAATTTTTTTTTAATTTTGCCAATTTTTGTTTGTTCGTCTAAACGTATCCCATACAATAGTTATACCCTTCTTCTTTTGATATCACGTGTGTCAGAATCATCAGTTACGAACTCCTTTGCTCTTGAACGTGTAAGGACAGGTAAAGTTCTTTGATATTTAGTTCTGACATTATTTTTATTGATCATGATATTTTCAGGTGTATGTGTTCTGCTACAATCATAACGTTGTGAATAGATTGAATGCAGATGAGTATGTGGTAAGGAATACAGTAATGGATGCGGTAATAATTGAACAGGAGTAAAAATTTGCGGAGTTGTTTTAATATTTTGCTGTGAATTCTCAATCTCATTTATTGAACCTGTATTATTATTCATTGCAACCGATGAACAAGAAGAGGTAACAGATGAAATTGATGAAGTATAATCGATCGAACCATTCGAAGCAGACATCCAATTAAATGAAGCCGTTGGAGTTGTACCAGGAGTTGGTAAAATATTTCTTAATGATTGAGATCTTGAATGTCTATTACCACTACTATTGATATCAGAATCCTTTGAAGCTAAGGTCTTATTTTCATCTTGTTCACATATGTGCGATCGAGAATTATTCGATAATCTAGCATATGAATTATTTGGTAAATTAGTAGGAGATGCCATTGGAGAAATAGGGAAATTTGATAAATTACCATTATTATCATTATTCAGTAAGTAACCATTGGAATTGAAATAAAAGTTTGGATGATTATGAATATGATTATTAAAGTCTAAATCTTTTAATTTTTTCTCTTCTTCAATTTGTTTGACAAAACATTGTGCCAAATAAATTAAGTTATGAATAACCATATTATTATTTGAATGAGAAATAATATTACTATCCAGATACTTTAGCTTAATTGAATTTTCCATTTTAACAACTTGTGTTAAGATCAAACTTTCAAGCTGATCAAATCGATGTTGTCTAATATGCTTGTGTCTTAAATTTAACATAGCAAAATTTGTAATCATAATCGAAGAAGCAGCAATAGAACTTGATGAATAATTAGATACTATTTCTAAATTGAATAATGATAAATCACACAAGAACATTGAACCTAATCTTCTTTCTAAATTATTTGGTTCACCAATATTTAAAAAAACATCTAAAAATAATTCAGGGGTTGGATAAGATAAATCCCAATTGATTGATTTTAAAATATTAAATTCAATATTAAGAAATGTTTTTTTAGAACTTTGGTCATAACCAGCTCTTTTAATTAAAGCATCTAAGATATTACCCTTTGGTTTATTTTCATTATACTTGGATGAAATCCATAAACAACAGAACCCAATCAATCTACAATTGTTGATTTCAATGGAAGTATTAGTTGTATAAGTATCAAATAAATGAACAGCTAAAGAAAATGTTGAAGAGGACCAATTTAATCTGTAACAAACATCCAATAAAGAATTTAGAATGGAACATCTTAAAATTTTAACTTGATCTTGAATGGGGTCAATTGAAGGGTTTTCTTCCAATTCAAAATCCAATTGAACCAAATGGTTATGGATATCATTTCTATATTCCATAATAGTTAGATGATGATTTTTCTTTTCAACCATTCGTACCATTCCTTCAGAGTATTTATTTTGCATTTTTAGTGTATTGAAAACGGAGCAAGGAGTGATGAAGTGAGTGATAATTAAAAATAAAAGCTATAGCAATTATTAAGATTTAATAATTCTAAAATAAGAAAAAAAAAGCAGACGAAATAGCCTTTATGCAAGGATAAATTGAAGATTAATGAAATGAAAGATAAAAAAATTTAAGTTCTCTTCTCTCTTTACAACAAAAAAGACACAACCAGGTGAGTTATTGAAACAAGAAAAAAACGGATAATGAGTAGCAACGACAGACAACCACGACAGGACCAAGACGGGGGTGTTAGAGAAAACGCAGGCGACTGAGGAAAGAAACAAAAAACAGAAGAAGAGACAAGTGTTGTGCTGAGAAAGGCGGCAACTTTGTTGGCTTCCTTTTCTCACTCAATTGGAGAAAAGTTGAGATGAAATTTGAAGTTGCAATCCAGAATATTACGTTTCCCCTTTGGGACATTTCCTTTTTAGGCGCCCAGGGTTTCTTTGCGAGGAGGGTGCAAATTGGGCATATTGATGGCAGATTTTATTGATTTGTATCCACATTATAGATATTTTAGTTGTGTGAAGCGTCTCAGTTTATACCAAAGAGACGTCTCGTGTCCAGCGTATTCATCTTTGAAAACCCTGCTCTACACTTTTCATGGGAAAACCAGTACTGGCCGACAAAAAAAAACTACTTTTCATGGGCGCTCCCAGTAAATTTTAGATATTTCGGTGAGAAAAATTATTAATGCCCAAAAAAAGCGTGGGAAAAACCGTTATTCAATTTCCATTCCCACAAAAATTGACAAAAAACGACCCATCACAAATCGTAATCAGCCTATTTTTTCTTTCTGATCTATTTACAAGAATCAAATACACATCATTATATCATTACTACTGTTTTATAACATCAATTAACTTACCAAATGGCAAGACCTGTTCAATACGTTCACTACCACTTAATTTCATAACTAAACGATCGATTCCTAACCCCCAACCTCCAGTTGGTGGCATCCCCCATTCCATAAATTCAACAAACTTATGATCTGGTAATATACTTTCTAAATCTCCATCATTTCTATTTTCTACTTGTTTTGTAAATTTAAATTCTTGCTTGAATGGATTGTTTTCTTCTTCATAAGCGTTAATGTATTCTCTACCATCTATATACATTTCAAATCTATTACTTAATCCAAATTCATTAGATTTAGATAAAGGTGATACAATTTCTGGTATGTTGTAAATAAATGTAGGTAAATTATCCTTACATAATGGTTCAACATAACGCTCAGATAATCTATTGATTAATTCAGATTCAGATAATGATTCACTACCTTCAAGACCAATTAATTTCCAATATTTAATTAATGCTTGTTTATTTAGATTAGAAGTTTCAAGTTTGAACCCTGTTTGTTTTTCTAATTCGGTTAAAAATTCAATTCGTTTAAATCCACAATTTGAGTCAATTAATGTTAATAATTCTTTTGAAATAATATGAAATTTTTCAAATCTCTCATCTTCTAATATCCTTTTCAATATGAAAATTATCAGATCTTCACTGATCTTCATCAACTCTTCTAATCCTATAAAGGTTTGATAAAATTCACATGTTGTAAACTCCGGATTATGTGTTGAATCAATACCTTCATTTCTGAAAACTTTACCAATTTCATAAATTTTATCAAATCCTGAAATAATTAATTTTTTTAACCAGAGTTCAGGAGCAACTCTTAAATTCAGTTTTGTATTCTTATTATCGTTATCAATATATTGACTTGAAGTTTCAAATGGTGTTGCATTAGCCCCTGTATTACCATTACATATAATTGGTGTTTCAATTGATATAAATCCTCTATTTTCTAAGAAAGTTCTAATTGATTTAATAATGAAACTTCGCAGTAATAATGTATCAACATTTTGCTTATTTACAAGATAATCGACAACTCTATTTGAATTAATTTTACCTAAATCTGTCAACTTTTGTGGCAATGGATGTAATGATGGTGATGCTAACATTACTGGCTTAATTAATTTTAGTGATAATTCTCCCACTTTTGTTATGCCTATTTTGCCAACACATAAAACTTGATCACCAGGTTTAAAATCCGAATGTACTTCAATAAAGTCTTCCTTTGATAAATTCATTATTTTATGATGCACAATTATTTGAACTTTTGTATAATCTTGAATTATGTCAATAAATATTGATCCTTTACCTGCACGTCTAATACTTTTAATCTTACCAGTCAAAATATAAAATGGATCATTCTCAAAATTAGATACATTTTCGACATTCACAGTTTGATAACGTTTTCTAAATTCGGGAATTCTTAATTTTTCAACACTGTTTAAACCATCGGATAGCTTATCAACACATGATTTGTATGTTGGGTAATATTTTTTATCTTGCACAGGGAAGGATAATGATTTAATATTATCTTTTCTGAATGCAAAATCTGAATCTTCAGTGAATTTCAATGCACTGTTTGGTATAGCAACATTCTTACTAAAAAATCTTCTTCCAATAACCCTTTTTACACTATGTCTTAACATTGCTTTTCCGAAAACCCATTAGCCTTCATGATATCCTTCCGTAAAACAGTTGCTTACTTAAAAAAAGTGAAAAATTCATGTTGCTTGTTTGGTGCACAGTTGTTTAATTTTACTTTCTTTACTGTTTATTGATTTTCGCATTTCCACGATTTTCCACTTTTTTTCATCGTCGATTTCTATTTTCATGAATATCGTTTTTTTTTATGATGAATAAGAACAATATAAGAAGGATATAATTTTGTTTTTGAGTATAGTCAACTAATATGTCATCCCTTCAGCCTGTACGTGGTCAGCTTCGACTTTTACAAAGATCTGCAATTAGATATAATTCAAACACAGCATCTACTTTTAAAACTTCTGTTGAAATTCCTGATGAAACCCCAGTTGATGAAAGTTCAACAATTGAAACATCACAAATTATCGAGTCATCATTAAATTCATCATCCGCTAAACTTTTAAACGCATATAATGAACCATATGATGGGGCACTTGATCAATTATCAGAAATGTCTGAGTCTGAATTTAATGAAATTTTAAGTAAATCACCAAATCCAACATCAGATAGAGAAGAAATTATTAACTCAAAATTTCAAAATTTATTAAATTTATATGGTAATAGAGATAAATTAAAAAAATCATCATCATTATCATCATCCTTATTATCGAAATTCCCAAATTTAATTCCATCTGATAAATATTCTCCATATACAAAATCCGAATTAACAATTAGACAAAGACATCATGCTCAAATAATGGGTAATTTAGGGTCTAAAATAGTTAATGTTTATAAACCACATGAATTAATTTCAAAACCTTCAAATATTAATCAAATTACTGTTGAAAAATTATTAGCATCAGGTGCTCATTTAGGTCGTTCCACCAAATTATTTGATTCAAATTTTCAACCTTTTGTTTATGGTAAATATAAAGATTTACATATAATTGATTTAGATAAAACAATAAGTTATTTAAAAAATGCATGTAAAACTGTTGAAAAAGTTGTTGAAAATGGAGGTTTAGTTCTATTCCTTGGATTAAAAGTTGGTCAATTACGTTCGATTAAAAAAGCGGCAGAAAATTGTAATGGTTATTATGTTACTAGAAAATGGATTCCGGGTGCAATTACAAATTCTTTAGAAAATCCAAAACCTAGATTTGAAGTTGATATGCAAGATTTGAAAACAAATAGAGAATTAACAACTGATGAGTCAAATAGAGTTTTAAAACCTGATTTAATTATAATTTTAAATCCTGAAAATGCATCAGTTGCAATTAAAGAAGCTAATCAAGCTAGAATTCCAACTATTGGTATAGTTGATTCAAATGTTGATCCAAATCTAGTTACTTACCCAATTCCAGCAAATTCAAATTCAAATAGAACAACTAACTTAATTTGTGGTGTTTTAGGTAAATCTGGTCAATTAGGTCTTGAAAGAAGATTACAAAAAGTTACTGAATATAAGAAGAATTTAGGTTTAGAAGATGGTGAAGCATTTACTGAAATTGAAAAAATCATTACCGAAAAATAATAAATAAAACTTAAATTTTGTATCTTATTTTTATGATTTATTTGTTTTTATATATAAGTATATAAAATTCTGTACATAAAAGAAAAAAAAAATACTAATTATAATTGTAATTATAATAATAATATTATTATTATCAATTATCATTCACTTTATTCAATTATCTTCTTCATCACTTTCAGAATCGGATCTTTCATCCTTTTTAATATTATAAAAAACAACCCTAATTGCAATTCTCACAATAAGGAATAACCAATACAAATTAACTAGTTGTAATGCCAGTATAAGTGTGAAAACCATTGGTTGAGAAATCCAACATTTATATTGTTGAGTTTTGAAATCTAAAATACTTGGACCAACAGTTGTAAATTCTGTTACAACAGACCATAAGATTTTAAGATTTAAATAATGTCTTGTATAAATCCAAACACCCATGAAAACAATAAAAAATGGAACTTCTAATGATGAACCAATATAATTCAAAGTTTTGGAAAATCCAAGGAAAAAATCAGATGTATCCATTGTAATATAAATTGCTAATCCCATCCAAGTAAAATTGAACATGTAAGATAAAGAAATTAGCAAAATTGTAACAATATGATGGAAGACTAATTCTTTAAAATCTTTTCTTGGTTTTTCAACCTGTAACATTAAAATAACTGCTTGTTGAGACCAAAAACCAGCTTGGAATAAATAATAAAATTTGAATAAATAATCATGTTCTCTATGTGGATAGTGTTTAAAGAATTCATCAGTTTTGAAAAACCACATAGGGGAATGTTTCATTAAATATAAACCAAACACCGAAGTTATACTATAATAAAATATAGCATAAGTTTGTTCTGTAAATCTTGAAACTTTAGATTTACTAACCACACCAAAATAATTGGCAGTTGGTTTCAACACCATTTGAACCATAAATTCTCTTAAAAATGTAAAAAAAATCATCATATAAAACACAAAACAAAAATCTCTCCAACCTTTATCATATTTTGGAGGATTTGTGCCTGGAATTTCATAAGATAATGTTAAAAATCTGTGTAGCGGATTGGAATCGGTATAATTATTTGATAATAAATAAATGCCATTTAATAAAATACAAATGGCAAGTGGCAATATCCAAGTATATCTATAACATAAAATTTTGATTGAGGTATAGAATTTACTGATAACATCGGAATCATTGAAATCTTTTGCTACTCTGTATAGTTGTTCCTTTTGTTGTTTATTTGTTAACTGAATATCTTGGTTTGAACGAACCGTTTGGATTCCGGGTACGGCATTGTCGCCTAAATTTATGTGCCCGACCGATGACTTTCTTCTGTGTTTATGGGGACTGGACATGGTTTGTTCGTAATAAAAAAAGGAGTTTAGCAAAAAAACGAAGAGAAATAGTAGGGGTGCATTGGAAATAAACAGAAAATTCAAAGTTCACTCATGTTCTGGCGATTTCAGCCATGCGGTGCACGGGCTGAAAAAGCGGAAAACTTGGGGGGCTCAATTTCTAAACGGAGATTTTTCGATATTTCCCATGTTGTCTGGTGATGGAAAAATTCATTGTTTATTGGTGCAAGTTTGTCCTTTGTTGAGTGTTTTCTTTTTGGGCACTTTAAACACGGAACCCCCCTCTCTAGCATGTACAGGCTGCGTCGCATGTTATTGACGCTGATAGGTGTCTTTGTTTTGTTTTATTGGATATTTGGAATAGGTTTTTCCACCCATGTGCAGGTTATGCCCCAGGATAATCCCAAAAGCAGCCTTGCACACAAAAGCTTCTATGATCGCATGTTAGATGAACATAATGATATCATTCATTCCTCGGAGGATTTCCAACAATGGATTAAGGAAAGCATCAATAGTAATGGCCAGGAATCCCTTAATTATAATCATAATTCAAAGAACAATCGTATTAGTGAAAAAAATACCCCACACTCACAAGAGGAAACAATAGATAAAGTGAAGGAAAAAAATAAAGGAGAAAAAAATAAAAAAGGACAAGCAGTACGGCAAGGACAACAAAATCAACAAGACGAGAGTATAACTAACAGTTATAATTTAAGAATTCAAATGTTCAGTCAGATACTGCCCATTCTTGAAAAAAGTGAACCCAAAGTTGGTTATAAGCTAAAATCTGAGGATAATGATGATAATCAAAAAACACCTCAGATTAACAAAAAATTCAGATTATCCCAATCCAAGTTGAATAGAGCTTATGGTAAGAATGCTAATGTTAATATTGCAATTCATGATAATGATGAAAATACCCCAATTTTATCAAGAAACTATTTATTAGATTGTTTGTATTTACCCGATGTTATGTTTGATACAATGAGAGCTTCTCATACTTATTTTGTTGATAATATACCTGATTCATATGCTGAATCTACTTATCATGGGGATGGTATTGTATTTATTGGAGGTGGGAAATTTTCTTGGTTGTCTTTATTGGGTATTGAAAATTTAAGATTTACTGGTTCAAAATTGCCAATTGAATTAGTTATACCAACAGAAGATGAATATGAACCACAATTATGCGAGAAAGTATTACCAAAGCTAAATGCAAAGTGTCTCAAACTATATGAAATGTTACCCAAAAAGGATTTCAAGTTAAGTGGCTATCAATATAAATCCATTTCATTGATTGCATCAAGTTTTGAAAATGTTTTACTTTTAGATTCTGACAATATAGCTGTAATGAATCCTGATAACTTATTTGGCTCAAAAGTTTTCAATGATAACGGTTTGATTTTATGGCCTGATTTTTGGAGAAGAGTTACCCATCCATTATACTATGAATTATCCGGCAAAAAAATCGTCAAGAAGCGTATTAGAGATGGCATTGATAAAATAGTACCAATTGAATATTTATCAACTTCCAAAGATGTTGATAATGAAGTATCTTTTCATGATTTGGAGGGAACAATACCGGAGTTATCAACAGAATCTGGACAAATTTTAGTTAACAAAAAAACACATTTTAAAATGCTATTATTAAGTTTCTATTATAATTATTATGGACCAAAGAATTATTATCCGTTATTTTCACAAGGTGGTAGTGGTGAAGGTGATAAGGAGACATTTTATGCTGCAAGTAATTACTTTAATTTACCAACTTATCAAGTTAATAAACCTGTGGAAAGTATTGGGCATTGGAATAATGATAAATATTATGGTGTTGGAATGGTGCAATTTGATCCGATTACCGATCGAATAAATGAAGCTAATTATGAAATGGTCTTATTAAAAGAAATTAACGAAAGTGATAACAAATTTCACTATCATACGCAAAACTTTTTAAATTATTTGCATAATGTAAATTCAAAACCAATGTTTATTCATAGTAATTTTCCAAAATTTGAACCAGTGTCGTTAATAAAGGAAAAAAAGCTTTTTAATGAAGATGGTAATGGTAATCAGTGGAGGTTATATGAAGATCAGCCCAATATAGAGTTTGATTTTGAGTTAAGGCAATGGGAATTAATTAACAAATATTTTTGTTCAGATATTGAATCTTTAGAGTTAAAGTATTTGAAAGTGTCAAATCTTGAAAAATCAGATTTATGTGTTAATATCAATGAAAGATTATTATTTTTAGAAGCAAATAAAATTTAATTACTACAAAATTTTATAGCGTAATTTCAATTATAGATGATTTTGTATTTTTAATTTTGTTTAATAGTTGTATGAAATATTAGGGTGGTGTATTTAGACATAAGATGTTCTACTCTGTTTCTTGTTTTCGTTCTATATATATAAACTATACTAATTAAATAATTTTTTCCATTTCAGATGCATAAATTAAAGAATTTCTTATGATTGATTTTTCATCATGAACTTCATCGATACCATTATCTAAAAATGAAGATTTACTTTTCTTTTCAAAATAAACAACACCATTCCTCAAATTCCAATTAAATTCTTGAATATATTGATTAACCTCAGTTAATTCACTTAAAAATAACAATAATTTTAGATTTTCAATTGGTAATGAATCATAAACTTGTTCTAGATTAATTGCAATATTATTTCTAATTGATAATAATAATTCAGGCTCAAAAATTTTAAATTCATTACATGGGAATTTTTTATTAGAGTTATTTAAAATTTCAAAAATTTTATTAAAATCCCCATCGATTATCCATTTTTGAAATTTAATTGGAATTGAAAAAAATTCATCATTTTCTAAATTATCTATATTCAAATTAAAATTTTGGAAGTTTTCTAACTCAACATAAAATAATGATAAATCGTATTGAGTCAACAATAATAATAAATATAAACTTAATAATTTATTCATTTGATTACTTTTGTTTTCGAAGTTTTTGTTTTCATAAAATGGTTTTAATAATATAATGTAATTAGAAAATTCATTCATTTTCAATAAGTTGATTGAAACTAATGCACCGATTTCTAGAATTGACCTCGTAATTAACAAATCATTTGGATTTACGTTAGAATTAATACTTGGAACTAACAGATTATTTTCAATAAGTTCAATTTTAATTGGGGTTAATAGTTTATAACAGGCTTCATAGTCTTGTTTATTAAAGCTTGTTGTAAGCTTTGCAGCTAGTTGTTCTAACGACATGTGTGTGGATATTATTACTTGATTATTGGTATTTGCCCTCCGATGTGGATTTGATCCAATTCTCAAGTTCATGTTCAATTTGTTCTCATTTGACTTTCGCACTATCTTGAGAAAACATAAAATCATAAAAATGAAAAAATCGAGAATGGCAAGTATTATTACATGTCAAAAGGCACAATCTATATTTTTGCTAACCTATCTATCTATAAAGGTGGGTGTTTACTTTTTTTTTTAAAGTTACTTTGAGGCTGAAGTACAAAATATCCCCTTAAAAACCTTTCTATTTTTTTTCTGATTTAAAATAAATTTGATAGTACGTAGTTTCACTGTGTAGTCTTCTCTGCATTCTCAGGCACTTTCCCAGAGTTGCAAAGACGATCCCACAAGGCAAATACTGCTCACAAAGTAAAAGAGTAAGGCTTTTCTGCAATGAATTTTGCAGAAGTTTCTAGCGAACGTGAAGTACCAGAAACAATATAGAATTAAAAAAACTCCGTAAAATGAAGTACACTTATTGGAACTTCGTTGAAACACCTTTCTCTAATACCAAAAAAAAAGAAAAGAAAATCAAACTTGGTAGTTAACACCACATTAACCAAAGCATATGTTCAAATTAGTCAGTAATGACAATTAGAACATGTATTATTTGAAGAAATAATATACTTTCTAATGAGGTACACATTTTGGAATTCACTCGAAGTGTGTAAGTGAATGCCGTAGAGAAAAATTAGCTACCGCCCATAAAATTTGGTGGGAAGGTGTTTTGCTCATCGAAACTCAGTTGTGGCACAAAAGCCCAAATACGAGTGCGATGAATGTTAAGGAGGTTCAAAAGTTAAAAGAACAATTAGTGATATTTTTAAACCTGAAGACAGATCTTGTAAATCCTGATCGGTCAGCAGTCAAGTGTGGACCAATCGAAGTTCCATTTTTGGATGAATTTTCTCCGCTATTGTTCGTGGTGGATTCTTCACTCTGAGCCCCAGTGAAGTCGCAGATTAATGCCTTTGCATAAACAGAACAGAACGTCGTAGGTTTTTGTGGTTTCAACTGTGGTTTATTCTGTTCTCTATTTTAAATGGTATAAATATAAACTGTAACCTGTACTTTTATTTCTACTTTATAATAAAATGGTTAAACAGATCAAGCACCAAAAACATCGGACACAAAATGAATTGGTTTAAAAAAACAAACGATCAATCTTCACTTGAATCTTCCTATTCAAATGATAATAGCAGTGAAATTATTGAATCTTCAGAAAAATCTATTGATGAAACATCAAACTTTATTTCAACACCAGAAGAAAAAGAAAATCCTTTAGGGTATTCAGTCGGTCCCATTAGTGTTGTTGTGCTTATTCTTCAAGGTGTGGTTGGTACTGGTATTTTTAGCACACCTGGTTCAATTTTAAAATCTATGGGTTCCATTGGCTCAACATATGTTCTTTGGCTAACATGTTTCTTTTTATCATTTTTTACTGTCTTTCTGTACATTGAATTTGCAGGCTATTTCCCAAAAAGAAATGGTGGTGATGTTGCATATCTTGAACAGGCTTATCCAAAACCAAAATTTTTTATTCCAACAGTTTATGCTGCAATTTCTGTTGTTCTTTCATTTACAACAAGTAGTGCATTGGCGTTTGGTCAATACATTTTATCAGCTGCTGAAGTGGAAGTTAAAACTTGGTATTATAGAGGTATTGCAATTGGTGCCTTAACCTCATCTTGTTTATTTGTTGCCTTTAGTACAAAATGGTCTTTGAAGTTACAAAATCTTCTTGGTATTGTTAAAGTTATTTTTATGACTTTTATTGTCGTACTTGGTTGGGTTGTGTTATCAGGTGCAACTAAAGTTCAAGATCCACATCAAAGTTTCCGTAATACCTGGGAAGGTACAACAAGTAATGGTAATGATATTGCAAGTTCAATCATTAAAGTTACATTTTCCTATGGTGGTTATGGTTATGCATTTGGTGTTGTTGCTGAATTTGTTGGTAATAAAGGTAATAGTACCAATGTTACTGAAAAACAAAAACAAAAACATTTAATGAAAGTTTTTGCATTTTATGTTCCAATTTCAATGATTGTTATTTTCGTATATTATATTTTAATGTTAACGGCATATTATGCAGCTGCATCACCTGAAGAAATTAAATCAAGTGGTAACTCTGTTGCTACACTTTTATTTAAAAATGCATTTCAGAAAAAAGCAGCAACAAAGGCTTTGTCTGCAATGGTTGCATTATCTGCATTTGGCCATTTGATTACTGCAGTTATTTCACATTCAAGAGGTTTAAGAGAATGTGGAAGACAAGGTGTCTTGCCATTTCCAAAATTTTGGACTTCAACAAAACCATTAAATACCCCACTTGGTCCAATTTTTATTACATGGTTAGTTAATTTTATTATGATTATTGCACCACCTGCAGGTTCAGCTTATAATTTTATTGCTGATATGGGAACTTATTCAAATTATATTTTTACTTTATTCTTGATATTTGGACTATTAAAAATTAGAAGGGAAAGAAAATTGAAAGGATTAGGTTCTAAAGGTCAATATTTACCATTACCATTTATTATAGTTTTATTATTATTTTACATTTTTGTTATTGCTATTGCATTTGTTCCTCCAAAGAATGGTTTAATTGGAAGTGATGTTACATTTTTTTATGCAACTTATCCAATTGTTACGATTGGTCTACTTTGTGCTTGTGGTGTTTATTACTTTGTTTGGAGATACACACTACCAAAGATTGGTAATTATGTACATCGTGAAGTTATTTATAAGCTTGAGAACGGTGAGTTGGGTAATACAATTATTAAAGTTAAATTGAGTGATTTAGAAGCATGGGATGAAGAACATGAAACTGATGCAAACGGAGTCTCAAGAAAAATCGTCACTCAAATAGAGACAGTTGAAGTTAATGATTCCATATCAAGTAATAAAAAAGAAGATTCCTAACTTTCTTTTATCTAGTTTCTGTAAAAGTATTTAGATTATCTAGTTGATAATTGTTTTTAATAATTTGTTAAGTAATTTTGAATTTTACAATGATCGGTAAATAGTAATACAAAAAAAAACGAAGTAACATCAACTACAATCATGTAATAGAACTCTGATATCAAAAAATTAAAAGAATATTAAATATTGCAGTATGCACATTTCTTACATGGTTGGAAAAAATCATACAAGAAATTTGTTAACTAGCTGTTTTTTTTACAATAGAGACTCAAATATTTTAAATTTGTCTTTTTATCAAATGTTTATCTTTTATATAATCTTTGAAAATTTAAGTTATTATTATTTATAAGCTTATATTGTGATATAATAAAAAAAAACCAAAGCACTTTTGATTTCAGTTTACTGAAGATTGCACAATTAAAAAATTTCTAAAAAAAACTAGACCATATTATAGGCGAAATTTCTCTTATACTGCAGAAATTAATTAAATATCGAAATTTTAACACTTAAAGAAATTTCGCAGCGTTAAATATATAATTGTTTCTTTGCATTAAATGTACTTAATTAACGAATACGGTCTATAATTTAGAGTGGTAAACTAGCAGCAATGTCAGCAAATGCGTTAGCTAGAAATTAAAAGAAGACCCAAAAAGGAGGCAGAAGCGAAGACCCATTAAACAAAGACAGATTCCAATACATTTTCCTACATTGTCAAAGCATCTTTTCCATTATTATGTAGCATATATAATGTGGATACTATACTTATTAGAGAATGCTGATTGAATTGTTCTTTTTGCAAAACACTCTTGCTAGCAGGGCAATCATACAATTGAATGATGTACTTATGGCCTCCATTTAATAGGGAAAGATTTTAACCTCAGAATGCGAAGAGAAAGTTAATGGGCCATGCACTTTTTCGCTATTGGCGAAGCTTGCGAATCTGGATACTGCAATTAACAATAGGGCTTTCCAGCATCCTCACGGACTCGCCGAGCACTTTGAGCACCTTGTTGTGCAACCAATCCCCACTCGATAATTTTCTCAAGCGGTTCACCATTCGTACAGCGAAAAAAATAATAGAAAAAAAACAGCTTCAAGTGCATTCCACATGCATGCAAGGATAATGTGAGCGGAGTTAAGACACAACAACACTAACTATTTATGCATAAAATATACCGAAGCTACAAAACAATTTTTAGAAATTAGAAATCATCATGCATCTTTTTTTAAAAAGTACCTGTTTGTTAATTAGAAGTCAGGTCAAAGGGATATTTGTAATGCTTTTATTAATGAAACACGATATATCAATCTAACTTAAATTGATTTGTAATTTATTACTATATGTATATCTGAAATTTATGCATAGCAATCAATGTAAAGTTGTATATGATCGGCATTTTTTTTAAAAAGCTTGTGGCTGCATAATTTTACCAAGTGTTCATTTTAAATCCCTTTGATACAATCCATATTTAGGCTTTATGAAAACTTTATTCAATGTTACATTTTGCAAAAACACCTCACATGATCTAATTTTCTTGACCCTTCAAACGTTCTTCTTCTTTTTTGATTGCTGTCCATATAATGCCGAGATTTTACCTGATAACTTTTTTTATTTTTTTTATTTATCTGTTGTCTTTTGAACGCACACATATTTCGGTTTTACAGGAGGGGTTCGTAATAAAGTTTTGCATCTTCTAAAATGTAAATTATCGCAATATTTTATAATTTAGAATTTAGAAGTATTTAGCGTTTGTTACATGAGAGTACATAGAGTGTATTTAGAAAAGAACTAATAATAACAACAATATAAATAATTGAATTTATCTGTTGAGTGTTTGCGTATATAACATTTTATGTCCAAATAATTTCAATTTTGAATCATCATCAACAATTTCAGTAGCACCATTAAAAATATCCTTTATTTTACTTTCATCCTTGTTTAAAATTTCTTCCTTTATATCCCACAATAACATTTTAATATCATTATATAATAAAAAATTGAAATCTGATGATAAAATGTGTAGATTCATACCACCCTTGTATCTTGGATAACAAATTTTACGTTTAAGCCATTCAGATGTATAATTGAATTTACCATCTTTATCAATTGGTGGTTTAATTGTCTCTAATTTTAAAATATGTCCATTATTATCTCTGATGGTTTTAACAAACACATATTTATCCAATCCAAAATTTTCTTTTATTAAATTATGGAAATTAAATCTATCAGGTTTTTTTTCATCACCATCCAATGAAGTTGAAGGTGATAAAGAAGATTGAGATGATGGTGATAATGAAGAAGCGGGAGGAGAGCAAGAAGAAATTGAAGTTAATGAAGTATTTGGTGCTCCATTTTCTTTTGCTATTTTCTTTTCATGTTTTGTTTTATTCTTTGTTGGATTATAAGAAATCATTTTCTGAGTTGGATTATATTGGTCTTTATAACCATCAATTTTTAAAACATCATTATGTTTACAATTTAAAAAGTTATCTAAAGATTCCACTAAAATTTCATTTGATGAAGAATCTGAATCTCCAATTAATTTTGAGTACAATAAGTTTGAAATTTTAAAGTCTTCGTTATTCTTTAAACTGGTTTCATCATGTATTGAAATACTACTAAATTTATTATTGGTTGAAGTGTCATTGCTATCACTGCTGTTGCTTTTACTAATATCGACGTTATTGATAACAGTATCACTAGTTTTACTATTGCTATCATTAACTTTAACTTGATTTTTCATATCATAGACAATAAATTTATTGTTATTTCTTTTATCAACATGAATGAGCAAGCTTTTCAAATCTTCATGATAAATAAATCTACCTATCAAATTACTACTGAAAGGCCTACCTTGAGATCTAGTCAATTCTTGTTTGTACACTAATTCTGATTTTTCTTCGTCTAATGTAGGTTTTAATCTTTTGAAAACTGCACCTGAATTATAGACAACGCCTGCAATTAATGATTTTTTCGAACTTTTAATATTTAAGTCATCAAATGACCTACTAAATGTTCTCTTATTATTGTTAATATTTGATGAATTTGCCATCGACGGTTGCGAAGGTAGTGATTGAGGTACGTGTGTATAAGAAGAATAAGAATAAGGATTTGTTGGTATATAGGAAGCCTCTGGTGTGGGTGGAGGTAGTAAATATGGTTGAGTTGAAGTTTGGTTAGCATAATTAGGTGGATATGAAGAGAGATTTCTTTGTTCGTGTTGCAAAGGATAATCAGAGTATTGTCCTGATGGAGGATGTAAAATCTGATTTGTTACTGGATGTGGATGACAATAGGATAAATGGGGAGATGATGCTTGACTGTTGTGTGACGGGTGCTGTTGATTCTGTTGAAGTTGTTGCTGTTGTTGATGCTGTTGCTGTTGTTCATGTTGAATTGATGAAGGTGTTGGTGTTACTGAATAATATTCTGGATACAACTGTTTTGATGCTTTTGTATGCATATTTATTGGAAATTGAGGTTTAGTAGTATCAGGTAATTTCTTTAATACTTCCATATTATTATCATGACTTGGTTCAGTTGATAAAGAATATTGACTTGTTAAATAATGAAGAGGTTGTTGCTGCTGCTGCTGCTGTTGTTGTTGTTGATATGAATAATTATATGATGGTGATGGTTGGGGCTGAGAAGAAGCAGTGTGTTTACCAGAATATTTATTCTGTTTTAAATAATCATAATTTGAGTTTGATGGAGCTGTCGAATATGTATTATTGGCAGATTGAATTGATTGTGAACGCATTGGGGTATATAATAAAGGAGTAGATAAATATGGTTTATTCAATTGATATGAATGGACATTATTAGAGTTATTATAATTGTTTTGACTAGATTGAGGTGTTGGTAATGAGTGTGGCGGTGGAGGAAGTTGATGTGACTGTAAATGATGTGGCAAAGAATGGGGATGATTAAAATGAGAATTATGGTTATGATGTTGATAATGAAGTGGAAGTGGTAAGTGATGATGAAATTGGTTGCTTTGTATTGGATAGTATAATGGTTTTGTAGTATTTAGCTTGGTCGTTGTGCAAGTTTTAGCGTTGGCGTTAATGTTTGAGTTGGAAGTACTAGAAGGAGGAGTATTGTGGAAATTTGGATACATTGGCAGACTCTGAGGATCGTCAGAGGTCCTATGAATTATGAAATGATTAATAAAAATAGAACAAACTTGTTGCCAAAGATAACGTGAATAGGAGAAATACAGGGGTACTTATGAGATTTAGAGAGATCTAGAGATTAAAACTTTCTTAATGCAAGTTGAGAAGATGCATGAGAGTTGTTGGCATGCTGCAATAGCAGTTTCCCCTTTGAGCGAAAATTATTCAATTTTGTCAACGTCCATTCAAAAGCCGTAGAAGAGCAATTCTGATGTGCGCGGACATATGCCGAATGCCTGTTGTACCGGGTTACAAAGTAGTATTGTTTCGGCCAGGGAGGGAGAGGCGGAGGGGCTGTGGAAGATAGATAAGCCGAAGGGAATGTGTTGGGTTTATATAAGCTTCCACTGCCTTTTATACGGACCGCAAGATGTATTATTAGTGTCAGCCATTGCACAAGTTATAGCACAGTGATGTTGCTGTTGTTGCCTGATCGACAACAGAAGCAAGCAATGTGCGTTGCGGCCAAGCAATCAAGCACAAAACACTCGCGATCAACAAACAGAGGTGATTGTATAAGATTGACATTGCAACCTTAAACGCCTTATTTAGGATTCTCGGCGCGCGTTTCGTAGGCTATGTTTTTTTTTCTCTAGCGCAGAGCGGTTAAATTATGTTGCGTCGATCGGTGCTCAAGCTTGTGTGGTATTCGCTTATACTAATATAGGGTGAAACACCGGTACACCAGCAAGTCTCATAACGTTGCTCTCTTACTGTAGGATGAGCCTTATTAACTACAATATACTGCTTCTTTATAACTATATAA
>JAJMCR010000090.1:0-29515 GCA_030573095.1 Pichia paraexigua | reverse complement strand
ATGATGTTGCGGTTTCAGTAGTGGTTGCACAATCAGTAGTAACACTTGTAGTGGTTGTGGATGTAGCACATGATTCTGCTGGAACATGGACGGTTTCGACAACATATGTAGTGGTCTTCTTGTCTTCGCCAACAGTGGATGATGTTGCGGTTTCAGTAGTGGTTGCACAATCAGTAGTAACACTTGTAGTGGTAGTGGATGTAGTACATGTTTCTGCTGGGACATGGACAGTCTCCATTGTAACTCTTGAAGTTTTCTTGTCATCACCAACAATAGAAGTAACGTGTGTTTCTGTGGTAGTTTCACAATCAGTAAAAACAGTAGTTGTAGAAGTTGGTGCACATGATTCAGCAGGAACATGAACAGTTAAAGCAACATAAGTTGAAGCATTGGAATCAGTTGTTGTTGCAGTTTCGGTAGTATCATCACAATCAGTTGAAACGGTGGTTGTTGAAGTTGAAAGAACTGGTGGATAGTAACAAGTTGAAACACCTTCAGTAATAACTTCTAAACCGTAAGTTGACGCGACACCATCAATTAAAGTAGTTGGGAATGAAGTAGTGGTTGCAATAACAACATTACAATCGGTAACTGAAACTGTAGATGTAGACCATGAATATTGAGTATTAGTTGGAATTTCAACATAAACTTGAGTAGCAGTAGTATGACCACCATCTGGAAGTACTAAAGTTGCAGTACTTGTAAAAGTAGAAGTGTAAGACTTATACCAGTTGGAAGTAATAACAGAAACTGCAGGTCTAACAACTGAATAATAAGTTTGAGTGTGAACACCTAAATTATCAGTAAATGTTTTCTTGTAAGTGGAAGTAGCAGCAAAAGTTTTAGTCCAATAAGAAACAGTACTTGAATAACTTGGAGCATATTCAATATATGAAGTGTAAGTTGTACCTTCACTGGTGTATAAAGAAGTGACGGTAGTAGTATAAGATTTAGCCCATTGACTAACGGTCTTAGCAGCATGAATAACATCAAGTTCTGCCCAGTATGAAGTATAAGCTTGTTGAATGTAAGTATATGCGGTACTTGGATAAATATCATCACCAAAATTGATTGAGGTAGAAGTTCTTGTAACACTACCAAGATTAACTTCAACAAAAGTTGTTGGTTTGTTATTAATGGTAGTAGTAACAGTATAAGTAGTTAATTCCGTACCTGATCTAGTTAAGGTTGTTTCTAAAGATCTGTAGATAAGAACAACATTACCTGTAACAACGTGACCGGAAGCATCGGTATAACTAGTATAAGAAACAGTTGTAGTCTTTGAAACAGCATCAGCACCCCAAGTATACATGGTAGTAGTTGCTGGACCATTAATAACAACTTGGGAAGTAACAACCGGATTACCATCGATAGTAGTAGTAAATACTGAAGTTTGAGTTGTCATAGCTGCAGAATTCCATGGAATATAAGTAGTTGATAATGCAGGTAAAATAACTTCAATAAAAGTTGAAACATAAGTAGAATCTGCAGCAGTAACAGTTGAATAAGTGGTTATAACCTTTGTTACTGCATCTTTACCTGTAATTGTAGAAGTTTGTAATTCAGGACGGTAAATAACAACTACAGAACTACCAGCATCGTTAACAACAGTTGAAGTGGTGACACCGGTAGAACCCCAAACACTATAACTTGTTGATAATGCAGCATTAACGATTTGAACATAAGTTGAAGTAACGACACTTTTATCAGCGTTAGTTATAAGGGTAGAAGTAGTGTAAGTAACAGCATATGCATTTTTACCAGTGGAAACAGAAGTTGCTAAAGTTGGACGATAAATGACAACAACAGAACTACCAGCAGCATTGGTAATAGTTGAAGTTGTAACACCGGTAGAAGGCCAAGCTGAGTAACTAGTTTGTAATGCAGGTTTAATTACTTGAACATAAGTTGAAGTAACGACACTTTTATCAGCGTTAGTAATAACGGTAGAAGTAGTGTAGGTTTTACCTTGATTGTTCGTAGCAGTTGTAACAGAAGTTGATAAAGTTGGACGATAAATAACAACAACAGAACTACCAGCAGCATTGGTAATAGTTGAAGTTGCAACACCGGTAGAAGGCCAAGCAGAGTAGCTTGTTTGTAAAGGTGGAAGATAATCAACAACAACACTAGTGGTATAAACTACATTATCAGGACCAGTTAAAACAGTTTTAACAGTTGAAACACCTAAATAGTTATTACCCCAACTAGTAGTGGTTGTTGATAAAGCAGGAACATAAATAAGTTCAACAGTTTCACCTAATGTTTGACCATTTGAAACAATTTTAGTAACATAACTTGTAGTTGAAGTGATTGAACCAGTATAAGTAGAGTAAGAAGTTGAAGCACCTGTAACAATACCATCAACACCAACTATAACACCAACTAAAACGGTTGTAACTTTATCAACATTAGTAGTTGTAATTGGAGAATAAACAGTTTCACCTGGGACCATATCACTATTATAAATAGTAGATGAACCCATGGAAGTAGAAGCGTGAACAGTGGTACAATCTTCAGCAATTAAATTATCATCAATTTGATAAACATATTCAGCAACAGATGCAGAAGCACCAGTAGGATCTTCAATTTGGAAATCTAAACGACCATCAGAGACAGCATTAACATAAACAATTCTAATTGGATAGTAATTACCACCTTCTAAAAAGACATAAGAATTAGAAGCACCAGATGATGATTTTGAAGCAAATAAAACAGCTTGGTTAGCGGTACCTAATTGACCAGTTTTTGGATTACAACAATCAAAACCACCGGTACCCATCCAAACCATAGCCGCTTCATCGACTTTATTCATGGTAAAAGTATAAATACCCGAATTTTTAGCTAAATTAAAGGAAAAAATGGAAAATAAAAGGGAAAATTGTTAGTATTATTGTAACAAAAAAAAAGGATAAGAATAAAGCAATAATAATAATGATAATAATAATGATAATAATACATACCATAGAAATAACCGGATAATTCCATTGCAAAATTGGTAATTGGAACTGGAACACCGTATAAATCGGAAGATGTTGCACCTGCATAACCGTTAGTTTGAACATAATTTGGATCAACAACGGTTGGAATGGTAGTAAGTAATGATTTTGCATAACCACCATTAAAGAAATCGGTATTTGTATAATCGGATAAATCATTGAATGCATAAGCATAAATTTTTGCACTTAAACCATGAGCAGGATTGAAGTTTGGAATATTACAACCAAGATTGGTAGTTGCTAAAACACCATCAAAGTCAGCATTTGCTAAATTTGCAAATGCTAGAACAAATGATAAAATAGAAAATGCAGAAGATAAAACTCGCATTTTATTTAATATTATTATTGTTCAAGATTGATTGATTGGAATAAAAGTGATAAAAGAAAGAAAGAAATAAAAGGAAATTAAAAAATTAAAGGAAGGAAAATAAGATAGGGGGCAGTAGGTAAATAACAAAAAGGTGCATGAAAGGGAATGCAAAAGTATTTAAGTAAATGAAAAGTAAATGAAAATTCAGCAGTTAATAAATTTGGACCTAAAGCTCAACTGATAGAATAATGCAGAAAATATCAACTAAATTGATTTACATTATGGTGACAATAATGTAGAATGGGAAAAAAAAATATTAAGTCGAATGACATAGAGCATGATGAGTAAATATTGCATTATTTCTATTATGTTGTTAGGGTAATTAACATAGAGAAATATCCGAGTTGAGAAAAAGGAACAAATACAATTGAAGGAAATAGTTATTAATGTACGAAAAAAAAAAAGGCAAAGCTCAAAGTTATTGTTGATATGACTAGATTAAGCCATGTACATGCAGGACAAAATTGACCAACTTGGTAAAAACACAAAAATGAGAGACGGGAATAAAGCCTGAATGGAAATATGAAGGTGGTATTTCTGGGAAAAGTTGTTTCAAAAAAAACATCCAAATGAAACAAGCACGGGAAACAATGTGAAAAAAAGGCAAAATAGTAGGGAACAATAGTGAAAAAAAAAAGAAAGAACAAAAATAAATGACGCAATTAACGTCTAGCAGAATCAATAGTGCATTCGACTGCAACTGAATCTTTATGGATGAAGCATATAGCTGAGTTTATTTTTGGACTGAAATGATCTTTAGCGACATGTTGTTGCTGCAAGTGTAACACAATTCAGTGATAAGTATACGCGCATGGGCATGTTTTGCGTATTTTAGACGTTTTTCAAAACGTTACCTGCCGCAGAAATATGCAGCAGTGCCTTCCATGCATGAAAAGGCGACTAAAAGGTCACTTGCCAATCATCCGGCAGTATCGAAAAACGTCGTTGATGCAAATTACGATGGAACATTTTCCCTAACCTCCTGCTGTTTCCCATGTACGTTCTGAATTAGGCTTTACACACTGGTTTACACCAATAACACAACGAGACTGGCCCTTGTTCCAGCCCCCAACCCGGCCTCTTGCAAACTTGCGGCACGCAGTTGTTCCTCGGTCATATCTGGGCCTATCACGACGTTCCCCTGTCTTTGCGGAACGCCCTCCACTAGGCAAACGTCCCGCTGGGAATCCGGCTCGTCCAGCACCCTGCTGCGTAAAACGCCCATCAAATCCCACAAAGTTAGATCGGCATGCATGGAAATACGCACACTTTGGCAATTGGGCAGAAACACCCGAAGCACAGCAACCGTCGGCGTCTTGTCCCTCTCGAGCTTCTCCCGCAACGCTCTCGTCAGCAAGGGTTCTTCTGGCGGCCGGGCTCTTTTGGCAAGCAGCTGCTGGTACTTCCTGGCCTGGGAAAGATCCATGTCGTAGAGGGAGTCGGCGTCAGAATCGTCCTCGTGGGGCTCTCCCGGCAACAGCAGAGGCTGCACAACAATCGGCGGCGGCGGCGACGGCGACGCATGCATTACTGCCGACTGCTGGGAGTGACCATCAATCTCACACTGGGAGGAATATGTCTGCTGCGCCTGCACCTCTTTGGTTTCCTCTTTGGGCTCCGCTTTGGGCTCGGACCCGTTCCTGTTCGCCTTCACCATTCGGATTGCATGATTTCCGGTGCGCAAACCAACGTCCTTCAATTGTTTGCCCCATTCCGAACAGTCCAGCTTCTTCATCATCATTTGCACATTCACCTGCTGGTCCTCGGTTTCGTGCGTCCCGACCTCTTGTCCCGCCTCTTTCAGAAACGCCCCAATCACGGCTCTGATGGTGGTATCATTGGCGAATTGTTTGGTCGCCAAACTGGTTTTGCCTGCAATGGACAAGTTGCATCGGATGTTTACCTTTTCAACGCCTTGGCCCCCGTCGTTCTTTCCAGCTGGGTCGATGTGCTCCTCAACAAGCTCCAGTTTGGCACCTTGTGCAACATTGAGAAACCTAAATGGAACCGACAAATCAAGGTCTTTGCCATTACTACTGAGTACCAGCTTGTATCTCTTGTTTGGTGACGAGGACGACAATTTGAACTGTTTCATGCATTCATTCAGTACTTCCTGTAACACCATCATGCCACTCACATTTGTCCGGTGTGTTTGGAACTTCCATTCGATTGTAACTGTAGGCATCTGGGGCGTGAATGGATTGGTCAACAGCTACAACAACTATGCTGCTGTCGGTGGCAAACCTCTACCATGGACTATTTTTCTCCTGCCCACGCTTTACGCTGGGGAATTTCACATTTCCATGTGGCGCACGGATTACTCGATTGGGGCGTATTTCTCGTTTATGCGCAAGACAAACACTAAAACAAGAGATGTGGAAAATACAACACAAAAACGGTAGCCAAACGAATGAACAAACCTAAAAAGCCATGATTAAGCGGTAGCAGAGCAACCACCATACTGCATCTACAACTACACGAATTTACACAATTTCGGCATTAATACATCTTGTCCTCACTACAACCTTAACTCCCCTCTTCTTTGTTGTTGCAAAAACTTGTCTACTAAACCTTCCAGTTCATGCGCTTTTTGGTTTCCTTCAAAAATAACTCTATTTTTTTCGAAAATCTTGATTATTTCTTTACTGTTGCTCTTTTCCTCGTTCTGTTTCGCCGTTTTAATTAATTTGCTCAACGGCTCGAATAATTCATCACATGATTGCATCAATTCTTCCTCATCATGGTAAATTTTCGAAATTGAATTCAAATCTTTCATAAACTCGTAACACTTATTTCGTTCAATATCATAATTCATGCCCATATTCAATAAAATCATTAAAATCTCTTCCCTTTTGAAATTCTTTAATGTATTAACTAATTTGTAAATTTGATTATCCCGAATAGTCTCTGTATCTTCTTCTTCTGCTTCATCGTCGTCTTCGTTGTCTTCATTTTCTTTGACTCTTGAATATTTGAAAAATAATTCTCTTGCTTCAGGAACAAACCCAACTCCAACCCATTGTACTAATAATGTTTGGATTTCAATTCTATATTCAAAATAATTCTTGACATTTAAAACATTATATTTTTCTAATGACTTGATCATCAAGCAAATGATTTTGATTAGCTTTTGTGCATTTGATCGATTTGTAATAAATTGAGAAATTTCATCTCTTTCTCCTCTACCTTCATTTCCACTTTCAATCATCTCTTCAAATTCATTAGATGATCCACGTGATAAATATATAACGGCATTCGAAAAAAATTCATGTAATATCATTGATTTTTCAATCTCACTCAACTCTAATTTCCCGACTCTACTAAACTTAAATCTTGTTTCCTTGTTTGTATTCTCATCTTCATTCACATTACCTCTTAATCCACATAATAAATCATGAAAATAATTAATAAGCCATTGATTTAATGATAAATGTGTTAAAAACCAAATTAATACACGCCTATAACCTTCACACATTAATAATTCATCAATTATTGAAAATGTTGAAGATGGATTAAATTCTATCATTTTATTAAAATTATTATCAATTTTTAAAAAATTATAAATTCTATCAACATTAATTGTGTCATCATTGTTTTTATCTTTAAGTTCATCAATTGTCATTTGTTTACTTTCATATTCATATTGAACAACCCATGCAACACTTTGAATGATTTTTTCACATTTATCACTACTTAATGTATTCATTGTCATTTCTTTCATTGAATTAATCAAATTGTCAATAGGTGTTATAAAAATATTTGAATCTTCAATTGATAATTTTAGTAATTTAATAAAGTCTTTAGTTAGTTGTACATTTTGACCTCTTGGTATATCCCTCCAATCTCTTCCTTTAGAATCAATAAGTTTTGTTTCCTCTCCTTGATTTCTAATTGCACTAGGTCCATTTTGTATACTTCTAACTACTTCTAAATGTAATTTTTTAATTGAATTTAAATCTAAATTTTTTAAATCGTGTTTCTTTAATTCTTCAAATTCTTTAATAGTTAACTCATTGTCTTCTTGAATAGCCATCCTCATTTCTACTTCACTTTCATTTATCCCTTCTTCTTCTTCTTCTTCTTCTTCATCATCATAATCATAATCACTTTCAAAATCTTCAAATACACAATCACAATCTGGATGTAAATCAATTAAATTCGATTGCTTTCTTTCAAGTTCTTCTCCTTCTTCATAATCATTACTATTACCAACATTTCCTTCTCCAACATTCCCATATTCATCTTCTTCTTCACTACCATCATTTCCTTCTTCATGTTCAATTTCAAATATACTATTTTTACCAATAATCTTCTTTATCTTCTTCTTATTATGATGATGATTATAACCCTCTTCTGTATTCACTTCAATATCTCCATTCATATCTTCTAAATCCATTTCAAACATATATTTGATATCTTCATCATATCTATCTTCAGGTTCAAAATTAAACAATAACTCAGTTACATTATCTAATTCAGAACCTAAAGATAATAAACTAGCAATGAAAATCCTAATATCTTGTTTAATTGACCCATTAATAAACTTACGACCCCACGGACGCATAAAATTAATTAATGATTCGTGTTTTAAATCATGTTTTCTCCTTTTAAAATCGTCATTTAAAATCATTGATATCATAGATCTAATTGCTGATGCTCCCTTAATCATATATCTAATAACTTCAGGATATCCAGGAAATCCATTAATTTCATCCCTTCTATCAATTTCTATACCTAAATAAATAACTCTTGTTTGATTTTTCCAAATTTGTAAATATAATGATAAAAATGGATGTAAACATATATTCTCCGTTGTTCCATATAATTTATAAATTACTAATAAACTTATAGTTACTATTGTATATAATAAATTTAAATGATGAAAATCACTTGCTATATTAATCAAATTAGAAAATGCATTATGTGGTAACCATTTATATAATTCATTTTCCCAATTTAATTCATCATTCTTAATCGATGTTAAAACATCTTCATCATCTGAATTAAGTACAATTAATATTCTTGTTATTATAATTGATAAATCATATGAAAAATCAAATTCTGGTACATTTATAATCTCATTATTTTTAATTTCAATATAATTTTCATAAACTAATGCTATAATTAAATCACTTACTAAATCAGCACTTAAAATCATTTCATTTCTTTCACCTGTTGAAGATGGTTGTGTATATGGATCACATAATGTTGAAATAATAACAAATAATTTATAAATTCTGGAATTTTCATCAGGTTTCCCTTCCGTTATGCAAAGCACTTTAAATATTGCATCATGGAATTTATATGGATCAAAAAAATTATTACTCAATTCTAAATCAAAACTAAATTCCTTACCTTCTAATTCATTATCTATTTCTTCTTGTGATTCCATTTTTAAATTCATTTCACAGATTGCATTTTTTTGGCTATCGTCTTCATTTTGATTATTATCATCCTCTCCTTCTTCTTCCTCTTCTTCCTCTTCTTCTTGTTCATCATGTTCACGATTAAGATCATTATCCTCACTATTATGTGCCTTCATGATTTTAGAAGATTCTTCAATCAATTCAAATAAATTATTAGATTTTAAATTACCTGATTTAATAGCATCCATACATTTCAATAATTGCAAATCATCCATTCCTGATATCATATTTCGAATATTTTTTAATAATTCCATATCTCCCCCAGCCAATTCAATTGTATCTTTATCAAACGGTAATGCATCCTCTACCAATGGTAATTCAAGTTCAAGTTCTAATGTTGTTGATGTGGGTGATGATGAACCAGTTTTGGATTTGCTTTTCTTCTTACCTTGTACGTGCCTTAGTTTTGATTTTTTGGCCATTGTATAATATTTAGTTATTTCTTATTTTCGTTAATAAAATTTAGAGTTACTGTTTTTACACTATTGTTTTACCTTATCTCAATTATTATTGAATTTCTAATGCTTGGTTTTGGAGAAAAGACAAACATGAAATAAAACTAAATGAATTGAATTGAATTGAAAATGGAAATTTTTATTTGGACTCCAAGATTACGTAATAAAGTTTGGTTTTTTTTGGTTTTTTTTTTTTACAAATGCAAATGCAATTACTAGTTAAATTAATTATTAAAAACTTTTATACATAGAAATGAAAACGAATATGAAAATGAAAACGAATATGAAAATGACAAGAATATGAAAATGACAAGAATATAAAAATGAAAATGAAAATTCAATAAAATACAATATTAAAAAAGATGCTTTGGAAAAAAAAATTCAAACAGTCAAAAAGTTCAAAATGAAGTGAATTGAACTAAAATCAACTGGACCTGAAAAATTAATAAGAATCTGAACAATTGTATTCTAGAAAATAAAAGTTAGAATAATAAGTTAATCGAAATTAAAAGTATATATTGAGAAAAAAAGCTAATTGTTGACCGTGTATTATTTATAATTATTAAATTTGTTAAGCGTTTCTGATTTGTAATTATTTATTAAATTTATTGACCGTTACGTGTATTGACTATTTATTTACATTAATTATTATATCGTTATATTTTGTTTAAATATCATTTTTTCCCATTTCATTGATCACCCATTTGATGGTCAAATTCTTCCACGCGGTTATGACTTCTAATATTATCTTGGTCTTTCTTGATTTGTTCACGTTTCCAGAAACGCAATAACAAATCACCATATCTTTCTAATTCTTCAACTTGAATCATTAATTGAAAATCCAATAATAATAAAAACTGTAACTCCAAATGATTTAATTCATCTAATGGTAAACCTCCAACTTTTGCATATCTTGAATTTTTATAGAATACATCACTAAAAAATTTAGATGCAACAGTTATACCTGAAATAATCAATCTATGAATGTTATAACTATCCATTACAAAAACTTGAGGTAATTGATTATTTATATCAGATGATTCATTACCCATCATAATTTCATCTTCATTTGTTTTATCTGTATTATTTGCTCTTTTGGCAATTCTGTCAAAATAAACTAACAAACTTAAAAAAACATCATTTGTAACTGGACAATATTTTAAAATTCTTGTTAAATAAGAATACAATGAAATTGCTGGTATATTTTTACCATGAAATGCTAAAACATTTGCACTATATCTACTATTCAATAGCCCTGTACCTTCATCTATTGTATTAATATTTGAATGAACATTAGGAATACTACCATTAGTATTATTATTGATGTTGTTCTGGTTGTTCTGATTGTCGTGGTTGTTGTGGTTGATGTTGTTTATGTTGCTGTCGTTATGAGCATTAATATTATTATTTGCATGTATATTGTTATTCACATTTATATTATTATTATTCGCATTGATACTATTATTTTGATCAGTGTGTAACAAATCATTGGCTTCAACTATTTTTTGAAGTAATGCAGATAGCATCAGTAACAATTCTTGGACTGGATAATCTGCAATATTCAAATGATCTTGATCCAATGATGATAATATTTGGGTGTTTGGAGGCATAGGAGGAAGTAGTATTTCATGATGTTGTTGCTGTTGTTGTATTTGTTGTTTTTGTTGCTGCTGTTGTTGCATTTGTTGTTTTTGTTGCTGCTGTTGCTGTTGTATTTGTTGCATTTGTTTTTGTTGATGATACGATTGTGAATGTTCTTGTAATGGGGCATGAGCGGGTGCTGAAACAGATATGAAATTACTATTTTCAATATGGTCATTATTATTACCATCATGATGAACATTAAGCTGTGCATCTTGGTACAATGTTGAACTACTTGAGTTTGTTGAAAACGCTAAATCTTTTGAAACATCTGTTGTTGCAGTTGCTGGAGTTGGATATGGCGTGAAGAAAGGATTATTGGAGTTGGTTGAACTTGATATGCTGGAGTTTTGTGGTGGTTGTGCTTGTTGTTGTTGTTGTTGTTGAAATTGGTGTAATTGGTGTTGCTGTTGAAACGAGTGTGGATGTGACAACGAATTATTTGAAGAATATGATGATGAGATATGTGTAGGTTGCATAAATGATGCATTTGTAGTATTATAAGACGTTCTTCGAAGAAAATTATCATGTGGACGTGGAATAGATTGTGGTTGAGATTGCGAATGTATCGATTGAGATTGTTGCTGCTGCTGTTGTTGTTGCTGTTGCTGTTGCTGCTGTTGTTGTTGCTGTTGTTGTTGTTGAAGTTTAGATGTAAGTAAACTTCGACGACCTGCTGGAGTTATGGATGATGAATAACTTTGTGAAAATGATAATGAATTGTTAAAAGAGGTACTAGCCAGATTGTTATTGTTACTGCTATTATTATTGGGAACATTATTGTTTGCTGGTATACTTGAAGGATTTGAAAAAGAATTTGTAGTGGGAAGATTATCCATTGACCCAGATCTTGAAGAAAGAGAGTTTCTTGTCAAGTTTGTATAAGCAGGTGGATGAACGGAAGGGGAGTTGTATGAGAAGGATGTGAAGTTGGACGGCGATGTTGTGGATGTGTAAGAAGAGGAGGTAGAATGGGACCTGTTAAGTTGATTTAGTTGGTTCATCTGAGTATTAATAAAGACGTTATGTGAGTGGGGCGGGTTTGACATGGGGGCTTCTTAATGATATTTTTGGTTGAATGTTAATTAATATGCTGATAATGATAATCCTTACTATAATAACAAACAAGAATTAAACAAGCATCCATTTTCAGAGTGAGAAATTGTAAAACTGAAATTGGTTTTTTCTGTCTTTCGGTGGCTCTGGTGGCGATTTTTTTCTGTTGGTACCAATATGTTGTTTCTGTTTGTTGTTGCCTGAAGTTCATTATGCTGGGATAGAGAATGAGTTTGCCTTTTCATGTGAGTAGTAAAGGCTGTTTTGAGCCACTTTTGGATTGTTAGGGATGCTTGCACATTCTTTTCCCATCCCGATTGAGCTTTTTTCACTGCATCTAAGTGACTATCCAGCTCAATGTTCACTCTTCTCCACTTCAACAAGATTTTAGGTGTTCTCTGAGCATATATGGCGTCATAAGTACAATTCATCAACACTTCGTCACTAGGTATGGCCTTTGTCTATTTTGCAGTACTCAAACATGAAATTTGTACTTTGCAATCTCAACTGCCAAATAGGGAAATTCAATTTTTCTAGTTTTCCCGGTTTTCCCTGGTTTCCCCAATTATCAATTTCAACTTCAGTTTCATTTCAAATAAAACTCCCTTTTTAACATGTTTCCCTTTCGATTTGTTAACATTGGTAGTCTTCTTCTTCTTTTTTTTATGTTTTTTATTCCTTTTCTTTCTCCACCCCATACCTTTAATCCGGATATGTATTTAGTCGTCCCTAATATTGAAAGTTTACCTCCTATCAGTCCTTATCTGATTTCTTCAGCATCACTATCTCTTATTGGTACTACTCAATTCATTGAGGCTAGAAGATGTAAATATGTTGGTTTCGGTGATTTTGTTAAACATTATGCAGCAAGAAACATTTTAAAAAGACAATTATACACTATGTATCAATTATCTTTGATTAGATTTTCAATGCTTCACCCTTTTAAAAAAAATTTTATCAAAACAAAGTATTTTACTCTTACTCCTGATAATTTTGAACCAGAGGAAAATGATATCAACTTGTACTTAGCAGATCCAAAATTTTTATGGAAATTTTCTTTTGCAAACTATAATAACTTAATTACAATTTTTCAAAATGATTTATTAAATTCTAAAAAATCAAAATATTCTGTTGGTGTTAATGTTAATCTTTATCCTGTCCAGGGTGATTCTTCTGTAATGGTAGATTATCTTGAATCCACTTCCGAAAGTTACAAAAGAAGTTTCCATTTGGCTAGAAAAAATGCTTTTGTTCCGTTAGACTATAACAAAATTTTGAATTTTATTAATGCCAACTTTACAAATTTTGAGCTAAATAGTTACGAATCGTGTGAATATTTATATTCTGATGATTACCATTTACATAGAATGGATCCAAAAACTACCTATAAAGAGTTTATTCAAGTTGTTTTAACTGGTAGATGTGAAAGATTTTCAACTTCGTTATTTAAAGAATATACTGAAAAGAAGAATCAATTAAGATTGTCATTAGATTTTATTAAAGCTAAATCTAAATCTATCAAGGATCCAAAACAATTATCTGATGCTTGTTTGAAGGTTATTGATGATAGAGAGTTTAACAACAATAATATTTTTTTCAATACTTCATATAATGATGGACCAAAGGTTTATTATGATAATGACTTGGATAAAAACAATAGAACTAAAATTTTTAATTCATCGTTACCTTCCTTATCAAGAACTTTCAAATTTGGTTCAAAGAGATCTACAATTAAAGAAGCCATAATGAAATTTAATAATGAAATTAAGGATCCCACTGGTGAAAAGTCTAGAGACCAATCATATTGTTATTTTAATTACTTAGATCCAAATAATGAAAAGACTACAACTGATTATTTTCACTATATTACCTTCAATGATACTTTTATTAAAAATAACTTTGGTGATTATGAAAAGTTAAATGAATTACCTAGCTTTACTGAATCCCAACCAAATACTGCATTGCCATTTTTTGGTGAAAACACAAGCTCTCATCCAAATTTTATCATTGGTCATTTAAAAACTTTAGTTGATAGACGGAAGAAAGAAATTAAATCTGAAAGTGGTTATTTTAAGTATTCCGATTGGAATGAAGAATACTTAAATTCTAGTTTAATTACTCCAGCAAATCTTTTCTACAAAGCACTTATTTCAATTTTTGGCCATTATATTAACTTTAATGATCATATTTATAAAAATTCAAATGGTGAATTAATCAGAAAAGGTTGGAAATTACCATTCAAAGATAAAATTAATAATGAAATTGTTGATGGTTTTATTTCAATTATTGAAGATGAAACTTGGTTAAGCTTATATTCAGCAAGATCAAAAATTAATTCAAAAGAACATTTAATTATTAAGGAAAAAATCGATTTGTTTGTTGAAAACTATAAAAAAAGATATCAACTAAATGCAAATAATGAATTTGAAATTATAGATGTCGATTTATTGAAGAAAAAATTAAAAGTTAATAATGATTTAATTGTTGAATTTTCTGATGATACGCATGATTCAGCATCTAGTTATGATTCGGAAATTTATAAGACTATTAGAAAAACAGGTGGTGTTCCTTCTTGCGATTTATTTAGAAAAAAAATCAAACCAATTAAGAGAACTACTAGTATAATTCCAAGACCTCCAAGTTTGGACTCATCCAATGGTACAATACCAGAAACTTTAAATTCAACTCCACTTATTGGCAACGTTCCAATTGCTAGAAAGGTTTTCATTAGTGAAGACTCAACTTCAAAAAATGTATCTACGTTCACCACACATGCTAATTCTAGACCAGCAATGTTAACTGTCAGAGGTTCAGTTGAGAGAAATGTATCTTCATTTACTGCAATTTCTGGACCAGTACCGCTGGTGTTGAAGACTGAAGGCCATATAGTTTCAAAAGATGGTTCTAAAACTGATTCTTTAAATAATATTTTTGAGATAAGGAATTCTTTTAAATTTAATAATAATACTGTTACTGGTTTTAATTGTGGTGCTGAAAATAAGACTAAAAATGAATTACAATTGCCGATTGAGACAACTGAAACAACTGCATTTTCATTTAAAAAGAGAAATAAAAAAGCTATAATTGAGGAATTAAAAAATATTTCAAATGGTCATAATTCCAGAAATGGTAGTAAAGTAGTTCCAAGAAATATTTCCATTGATTCTAATGCTTTAAATGGTGAAATGCTTGTTGGCTTAGATAGAGATGTTTTATCGGGTAGAGAGGTGATGGAATCTATTGGAAACTTTTCAAAAGGTAGTAATTCCACTAATAATCGACGTAATTCTAATGAAAAAAATGTTTCCAAGACTTCCCTCCATTTATTTTCAAAATCCAAAAACCCTTCAATCACTTCAAATGATGATAATATTTTTATTGGTAACCCGATTAATGTTTCTTTAAGAAAAATAACAAATGCCTCTTCTAACCCTATTTATAAGATGGAGATTAGCTCCTCTAGAAATGAAGAACCTGATTCTGATAACTTAATTTTAAGAAATGGTGGTAAGACCATTTTTAGGAATGGCAATAATTCCATTTGCACTGATTTTTTATCAACTTCATCAAGTTCGATTTCTGTTTCTTCATCTGATGATACATCAATTGATTCAATGGAAGCAAATGCATCTGAAACTGATCAGTTATTATTAGTCAAAAAAATTAATCCACTCTCAAAAATTGTCTCAAACATTTTATATGATTTCACACCAAATCCTGACCAATATAAACCATTAAACGGAGTTTTCATTAGCACTAATGGAACGGAAGTTCAAAAAGGTACTAAGTTAAACGATTCATTTTTAAGTATTAATAGAAGAATTACAAAAAGAATTTCATTACAAAGATTAAAAAGAGTTACAAACGTTTTCTTTAAGGCAAGATACACCCATGCAAAACCATCCAGTGCTTTTTCAACCTCAAGTGTTATTTTTGAAAACAGTAATTATGCTCCAAATTTAAATTTTATGTATATGTTCATTCAAGCAGATTTTAAAGATTCAAAGATTATTAGTAAATATGAAAAATGTTACAATTTAATTATTGATGAATTAACTACAAGATTTAATAATTACTACGCAAAATATGTCAACTATTTAAAGGAAAATACAACTACAGAAGAATTACAACTATTTGAATATCCAACAAATTGTCATCAAGCTGTAATCGATGACTATAATTCACATCCAACTGAATTATCTCCAAGAATCATTCCCTTTGGTATTGGTCAAGAATATACTGATGAAAACAAAATGAAGTTAGCAAGATATTTAACAGTTTATTTTATTAAACATACCCCTGCACCAGATTTCTCAACGGAAACATTTGGTCAACGTATTCTTGATTTTATTGATGATGAAAATAATGGTGAAAGAAACTATAAATTATTTCATGCTATTGGAAAGGATCGCCATTTCCAGGAGGTTTACTTTGCTTGCCAATATCTTACAAGATTTTCTAGTCGTAATAGATATAACATAAATCAGTTTGAATTTGATTCATTTTATGAAGAATTAGTTAGTAAACTTGAATTGAATCATGGTTTAGATTTTCCATTTAATTACGATAACTGGGATAAAAAAATTGATGTGAACAGTTCTACTGATACTGCATCCTATTAGTTGAAATTTTATTTAAAATGTTTATTATTTTTTATTTGTTTATTTTCATGTTTCTTATTCTTTTTATGTTATTCTTTTTATGATTCTAATATTTCATTTCTTTTAATGCTTTCAATTCTTTTAACGGAGTTTCCTGGTCTTTGTCTTTGTTTTTGTTTTTGTCTTTCTCTTTGTCTTTGTCTTTGTCTTTGTCTTTGTCTTTGTCTTTGTCTTTGTCTTTGTCTTTGTCTTTGTCTTTGTCTTTGTCTTTCTCTTTGTCTTTGTTTTTATTCTTGGGTTTCATTTTATATATATCTTAAACTAGCAAATATTTTTGATTGAGCGATTGTAAAAAGATTAGTGGTGATTTTTATCAGAAATAAATCAAAAGTTGGTATAAATGATAAAAGAACTGGCGTTACTAAACTAGTTACTAAAGGTTACTGCTTAATTTTATTATGACAAATTAATGTTCTGATTCGTATTTATCAATTTGAGCAGGAACTATATTAGTTTATAGTAACTCAAGTTGAACCAAATCTAGTTTTTCCAATCCAGTTGCAGTGTAGTACTTTAAATTTCGGCTACAAAAATAAAAATTAATAATATTCAAAAGTTAATCTCAGTTTTGAGTGACAAATACAGGTCGCAAAACAAATGATGGTGGTTTGAGTTACACAACCGAAATTATAAATCCAGCTTCTCTATAGAACTGTTTTTGTTATTTCTTTATGGCTTAGTTAGTAAAAAAAATTAATATGAATGTTGATTAGGTCATAAAACAATAGTTTGATGTTCCGATCTTAGATAGAGACTCAGTTATATAATAAAAGCAAAAAGAAACTTCGAAAAGATTTCAAGCGATCGTAAGTAAATTTAAAAACCACAATCTCTGAAAAATTAGTGTTACATCAGTTAAATTATATTAATTTATAATTTTTTAATAATTATTTACTTAATTGTATATTTATATAATATTTATTTTAGTAAAAGATTTATTTCTTTGCAGCAGATTCCTTTAAAACCTTCTTGACAACCTTTTGTTCTTCAATAAGGAAAGCTCTGACGATTCTTTCCTTGACACAGTTACCACATCTTGAACCACCGTAAGCTCTTGAAACGGTTTTTTGGGTCTTTGAGATTGATGCGTAAGCTCTTGGTCTTAAAGTTGCAACACCTGATAAAGAACAACCACAGTCACCACACTTTGGTCTGGTTGCTTGCTTCTTGACGTGTTGAGCAACTAATCTACCACCTGGGGTCTTAACGACCTTAATTTGGTTAGACTTAGTGTTATCTATAATAAAAAATAAATAAAAGGATTTATTAAAATGTTAGTATTCTAAACAAATTGATAAAAAACAGTTTTGAATATTGCATTTGATGGATTATATATAGTAACAAGTTAGAAAAGACCTAATAACATATTGTAGTAATAATAAACATTGATTGAATTCATTGTTTTCAGTATTTTATTTAATGTAATAAAATTGGATAAATCTTTAAAGTAAATGAATAATGTAGCTGTAGAGTAATAATCTAATTGTAACGTAATACGTTGATTACATGGTATGGTTCTTCAATGTATCTACTGTGTAATAATAGTCTAATAACACTTTTCCTCTTGTTCTTTTTCATCTTAAAATCACTATTATAATTCATGTGGTATCATGCAAGTGTTGAATTCAATAATGTTACATTAATTCCATAGATATGTTTCAAATAATTGAGTCTCTTTGTCTTTACTATAATTTGTAAAATATTCTAATAAAATCACTAATTTAAATTTTCAATATTCAAATCAACTGTCTAGTTATATTATATGTATGAATAATACTTACATGGGTTTCTTCTTCTGAAAGTAACTCTTTGAGCCATTGTGTCTATTTATTGAAGGATGGTATATTAAATTTAAAAATATAACTTCAACCTGTAATAGATTTACATAAAATGAAAATTATCATCACTATGTCTTGAATTGTCTCTGCGCGCTTGCAGAAACTTGGAAACTGGGAAAATTTGGAATCTGAAAGATCACAAACGCGGTCACAACAAGGTAAGCGGTGCGCGGGTGTGTAAAAAACAATTTGGGTTTTTGCCCTTGATAGATACACGTGATCTTAGCATCAAGCCCTCTATATAAGGAAAAAGTTTCGGCGTTAAGTCACTAAATGGTACAACGATGTTTGGAGGCATTAACTTAGCTATACAATGTCTATATCTATACCTAGTTTTCAACTGCAATGACTTCCATTTCAACGTCAACGCCTAATGGTAAATCTGCAACAGCAACACAGGATCTTGCTGGTTTATGTGCATTGAAATATTTGGAGTAAACTTCATTGAATTTACCAAAGTTGGACATATCTTTTAAGAAAATATTAACTTTAACAATATTTTCTAATTTGGAATCAGCATCTTCAACAATTGCTAATGCATTCTTGATGACTTGGTCTGCCTTTGCTTGAATATCACCTTCAATTGGTTTACCTTCTGGGGTATATGGAATTTGACCACTAACATAGATAAAACCATTAGCTTTAATTGCATGTGAGTAACTTGCAGCTGCAGGTGGCGCATTCTTGGACATAACAGAGGTGACTTTGCTGGACATGGTTCTAGTGAATTGTCTACTAAAGGATGATAACATAGTTAATTAATTACTATATCTTGTAGAAGCAACACTTCAAAACAAAATCAATTAAACGTGACAGATTTCATTTCTCATTTTATTTCGCTGAACAGATAATTAATTTATTTAATAATTAACGAACATTACCGATGATATTTTTAAACGTAATATGCGATCGTAAGAAGTACTAAATTATCATTTTTATGGTTCGTACGTACAGTTATATATACAGATAAAGATTCAAAAAATTTATACATCATTTTCCGACAGGTGCATTGGTGTCAAGACCTTCAACAATTTCCCCTGTTAAAGGTTGCGTTTTTTCTAGTTCGGCGTAGATTCTCTTTTGCTTTTCATAATCATCAAGATTGGCTTTCTGTTTAGAATTCAATGCACGTCTTTCTAATCTTTCTCTGTCCTTTATTGGACCTTCTTGTAATTGCTAAAATAAAACTTTAAAGATGATGAATCGTTAGTATTCTAATTCAAATCAAATGATTATATACATTTGGTGTACTTACATCTTTTTCAAATTCAGCCATGTAATAAACACCACCTATAGTTACTGCCGATATAAGTGTACTGACGGCAAATGTAATCTTAGATGCTCTGGACATATTCTTTGGTTCTTTTGCTAAGAAAGTAAAAGTTTTGATAAATATCAATCTTTAATCCTTAAATCATTTCCATATCCCGAATCAAAAACTCAATTCTTCATTTTCGGTTTTTTTTTGTTTTAATTCTTCGTTTGCATGTTTTGCACTTTTCATATGCACGAATTTTGTGTTATTATACAGCCTATACACTTGCTAAACTTATCTATTTATCTACTTATCTATTTGGCTTTCAGTTTAATGTCTTCATCATTTTTACCTGTCCAGATTGGATCATCAAGAAAGTAAAGCCATGAAATTGAAGACCATGCGGAAATAACACCAAATGAACAGTAAATACTATACATCATCAATCTAAAAAATTCTAACTTTCTCAAAATTTCAAAGTTTCTACTTTCAATATCCAGCATTTGAATTATTATACATAATGGTGCAAATAACAACATATAAATTAAATTTAGCCTGTCTAATACAACTACTCTTGCATTTATGATTCTTGAAAAATGAGTAACTTCACTAAAACTTGTTTGGAAAACAATAAACCAAACAAAGGTAATTAAACTTTTAAACAGCCATTCAGCAGATCCATATAATAATGGGAACAGTGATATATATCCTGCTGATGTTAATAATTGAAATGGTGGTAATAATCTTCTATCTTGACAGATTACAAATGTCAATGGTATAATTATAAGCATAATTGCCTTTTCATGAACATGCCAACCAAATAAAAATGATGAGAATGCACATAATGAAATTGCTCCAATGAATCTTTCAAATTTTGGCTGTAAAAATAATGGGACTAATGACATAATTTGATAAAACAATGTTAATAAAAATGTATGATTTGGTTCAACTTGCGGTAAAAATGAAAATGAAACATCCCCTACAATTCCTCTTGTTAATGAATTGTTTGAATTAATTAATTCTGGTGTTTTTTTGAAAATTCGATACAAAATCGGTAATCTTTTAGACATTTGAACTAAAACTCTATCAATAAATGAATAAATTGCCCATATATTTGGCGCCCAATATGCGTGAGTTAGACCCCTTGAGAAAGGAAATAACCTTTTAAATAATTGTGGCAATACTCCATAATATGCAAATGGCGCAAATGCAACAAAGAAAACAGATAAAACTGTTAAGCCTAACTTAAATAAATTAATCCAATTAACTATGTTAAATAAATCTTTGAATGTATAATCATAATAACTATTCTTTTTGGGTAGTTTATTTAAACAATATCCTGATAGTAAATAAACAAAATACGCAGGCGCAACGTAAAGAAAAATATGCTTAAAGCATAATAAGACTGCAAACCAAAATCCACATGCTAAATGGTTCCCTAGTTTCGCATTAATAATTGATAAAATAAAAATTCCAAACAAAAACCCATTATATTGAAAGTGAATGTGATCAATTATGAATAAGCCGGGTGATAAAACAATCGATGCGGATATAACAAAATTTCTTCTTTTCTCTTTAGTTGTTGTAGAAGTATTAATAAACCATTGTAATGTAATAAATAAAACTATCTCCGATATGATGACTGTTGATCTTTGGAAAATAACTGTTTTCATACCATAATTGCTTACTGATACTAGTTCAAGGCATCCATCCTCGGCAACTGATTCTGGTATAAATCTAGAAAGAAACCATTCAAAATATGCAAAAAATGGTGGATAATCTAGAGTCCATTGATTAGTATCTTCTGTATACCAATCTTTCAATGGCAACAATGAAGTTATAGAAAGCCAGTTTCTATGAACATCAAAATCGGTGGAATGATAGGTTGGGAAGAGAAGAACCTTGAGCAACGTGGATGCCACCCATATGTTCCAAAGCGAGTAGTTGTACCCATGTGTTTGTGTAGTTGGTAATTGTGTGCCCATTGCTACAAAAAAAACCTAGTAATCAAGCCAAATTCGGGAAAATACTGCACAAGAATCTAAAAAAAATGTTCTCAAATACATGTAACCGAGAAACTAGCATTACCCTTTTGGGAAGTATGTAGGTGGTTGTCACCTTATACTGTACATAAAATTGAAGGCTCTTCTTTTTGGTACTTTTTCACACTGTTTTCTTTTGCTCTATGGTTTTTCCTTAGTCACTTTCTTCATAACACTCTTAGAAACGCTGCTCGTGGTTACTCTTTTGGTTGTTTCACTCTTGCTGTCTTTTTCATTGCAAAAAACATCCCCGATTATTCTTTTATCTGTTTGTTGTCTGCATCCAAATCGGAATACAATTTTATATATCCTATAGTTTAGCATTTATTGAGTAAATGCCATACGTTCCATCTCCAAGAAGGAGAATTCTTTTATCCAACAATATACCAAGAGATTTCAACACAAATGGAGATTCCAACAACACACCGGAATCAAATATTCCATTACCACGTTCGGCCGATTCAAATTCAACAATAGAAAATAATAGTGATACTTTTACACTAAGTCAACTATCCTATGTCGGAAAACAATTATCAGCTTGTAACCATTCAAACGCTTCGATCAATAATAGTAATAGTACTGATGTTGTTCATGGTAATGGAAATATGATTCCCATAACTTCAGATAATTTCAATAATAAATTTTGTGCTCAGATGGATGAAGAAAATATGCCACTTTCTTTATCTTTTATTAAAAAACCATCACGATCTGGGAGTATGGATTTAGGCGTTGACGTTGATCGAATAATGAAGCAAAATACTCTTATAAATTCTAGGAGTTTTGATGATATTCTTACTAATAATAAAAATGATGCTTATAGTGATGTTGATAACAACATACCAAATACAAATTGTAATAATGAAATTCCAACATCTCCAATGTCTCCAATATCGCCAATTGGATCACAGGCATCATTTACTGATTCAATTTCCTCAAATACTTTTACCCACCCATTAATACGCAAAAAATCTGGTGAATTGGTTAAATCTTCTTTGAAATTAAATACATTTAGATCTTCAGGTGCAGCTTCAATGCCCTCCACTCCGACTTACAAACAAGTACATTTTGGTTCTAATATTGCTGTTAAATATTTTAACGAAAAGGATAAACCAAACTCAATTAGTGCTGATAATTCCCCTTATACTTCGGAATGTGAATTTGATAATAGTGATAATGAAGGTGGTAGTGATGATTATAGTGATGAAATAGGATATTATGGATTTTCAAGCGATGATAATAATAATAATTCAGATTATTCAACTTACCAAACTGAAAAACTTTATAAAGTTGCTAAAAAGTGTGTTGAAAATAATTCTGGCATTTATTTAGAGAAATTCAAATATGTAATGAATGATTGGAATTTAGATTCTTCAAAATTTAATTCCATTTGTTATAGAGATCAAATTGATTGCGAAGTACCTGTGTTCTTAGAAAGATGTTTTCTTAATCTAGAAAAAACGGAAATAATTGGACAAATTGCAATCAAGAATATTACTTTTTCAAAAATTGTTAAAGTGAGATATACCTTTGATAATTGGTCAACAATTGTAAATGTTGATTCAAAATATACTTCAGATATACCTAGGATTCTGAAAAAAGCAGGCTATGATCGTTTTATTTTCCGATTATCAACACCAATTTTAGTTTCAATGTATTTTAAAACTAACAGTTTTAAATCAAATCCAAAAATTGAATTTTGTATAAAATATACAGCTGGTAATCAAGATTTTTGGGATAACAATCATTTGAAAAATTATAATTTAACATTTTATAATGAAAAGTTAACCAATATGATGGATAAATCAAAAACATTTTCTCCAACACCAAAAGATAAGCATTACTTAAAGAAAAAAATTGATTACTTCGGCACTAATTTTGATGTTGGTTTGTCTAACATTGACAATGATAAAAATAAATTAGAGTTACCTCAAAGAATCGAAAATAAAAATGAAAATAATACAAATAATAATAATACCAATAGTAATAATACGAATAATAATAATCTTAATAATAGCACTGTGAGCACTAATATAAATAATAATGTGAATAAGTTTGAACGGACTTCCTCGATGACGAATGTTAATTTAAAAAAGTCAAGAAGTTTTGATAAACGGAGTAATATTAAAAGCTTGTTATCTTCTCCAGATTTTATTTATAGAGATAATGACCAATATGGAAACAATGAGAGTTTGAATTGCTTAAATAATGCAGGACTAAAGGGTAATTTTTTAGATCGCTCAATAAATAGCAATAACCGTCCTCAACCTCTCAGAAACGAAAATGAATATATGCTGGTTAAGTTGAAGGAAATGAAACAAGAAAAGAAATTTCCAACTGATGATAATTTAATTCCCGCACATCATTCAGAGCATCATAACTATGATTCTGATTGTAATACCACAGTTAAAATTGAAGGTTCTTTTAAAAGTAACGGCACGAATACTAAGTCAAATATTAACTCTAATATTAAAAATCAACCAAATGATGGTCATGATGATACCCCAAATGTTGCCACGGATGAAAATAAGGAGTATAATGGTGTTGATTCGGAAACTTACAAAGATTTATTAGAAAAATATTGTTTCTTTAAAGGACCAAGCACTGTATCTTCATTTTTGACAAATGAGCAAAATAACTCTAATAGTACTAATGATGCTTTATATGATGATAAATTTTATTGAGCGAAAGATTTAAAATTACACATATCTCTACCAAGGCACTGTTTAAAGAACTTGACTAACTTCATTTTAATCTTATTATTTTTTTTCAGTTTTACAAAATTTTATATTCAGAACATCTATACACCCTCTTTATGAATTAATGATTAGTAAATATTTATAATTTTCTTTTTTTAGAAACATGGCTTTCATCAGCTAATATTTCTTCACCTTCACTTACAGCATCAACAAAGTCTTCTTCTTCTTCTTCTTCTTCTTCTTCTTCATCGTCATCAGAATTTACTTGATCATATCTACTCTTTAAACCTTTCATCTTTCTAGTCTGTAATCTACTTAAATCTTGAGTACCAACATGAATCTTTGCAACTTGATCACCAAGTGAATCTGTTTGAACATTTTTTCTTTCCTTTGGTTGTAATTGTTTTGGAATTCTGAAGGCTTCCTTTTCCATTTCAGGGTCAACGTGTTGAACTCTACCTATTTTGAAATCTAATCTTGGACCAGTTTCCTCAAGTTCAATTCTAGCTAATTTTGGTTCATTTGATTTATAAGTTTTCAATTTATAAACCCTGAAATGGACTAAAGGTAATTTTGAAATTGTTGAATCATTATCATCTTCTTCGATTGCAGAAACAGAAATAACATATTGTAAACCTGCAACATCCTGTAAATTTGATGGTTCGCCATGAAACATATCTAAGAATAAAGATTTTATTTGAGTAAAAGTTGGATTTACGTCAAATATGTGACCTTGAAACGTAAATAATGGTTTTAGACCAACTTGAAATGTCATTTTTTTAAAGTCTTGGAAAAGTTTAAAATTTGATAAAACTTGCAATTCAATCATATCATAAATTTTAAAGTCAAAAGTTCTAACAAAGGTTAAATTATTTGGTCTCTTTTTGTTATTTGTTGATAAAACAATTAATGAAGCATCATTTTTTTCACTTAAGAATTCTAAACTTGAACTATCTTCAAATGGTAAAATGTTGTTCTTCTTTGTAAACCGTTTAATGTAAGGTTTCTTCAATGAACTTAAATCAACTGTGATATCATGTAATGCTTGGTTTGATGAAATACCAGGAATGAAAAGGGTAGTTTTTGTGTTTTCAACAATTTTAGATTCTTTTTTTTCCAAAGCACGCTTAGAACGGTTATTCTTAGGTTTTGTTGATCTGATCATGGTTAATTTAGTAGATTGTTAGTCGATTATCAGAAAGTTATTACAATAAGAAAATACTTCATGAAAAATTTTAATATAGTAAAAACTAGAAAACTAAAAATGAAAGAAAAAAATTGAAAAAGGAAGGAGATTTTTACGTAAGCACGCCGCGAGTTTCTAAAATTTAAAATTTTAATAATTTAAGATTCAAAACAACTTCCAGTTTTATTTTCAACAATAAAATGGCAAAAGTTAGCAAATCCTAAACTCTCTGAAGAGATACGCTCATTGGTGAAGATACACTTGTTGACGTGGAAATGGAGGGAATTTTATTTACTGCTAACAGGTTTAAATACAAAACAGACTGTAAGGTAGTTTCCAATGCTGATAGTGACAACAAAGTTGAAACAAATAAACTTGAACAAATAAACCATCTAACTACCACAATAACAGATTCTCGTAATGAGTTAGATATGATTTTTGATTCACAATATTATTCAATTTGCAATAAATATAATAAGTTTCCACTGTTGAATAATGATGAAACAATTATTAGTTTTAGTGCAACTACTGATTCAATTGCAATTCTTATAACTTCGGCAAGAATTTTGGTTTATGATTATAAAGCAACTAATATTGACTCCCATATGTTTGAATATTCTTACATTGCTAATTCTTATAATATACCTCCATTATGTGTTATTATTCCAAATCCTGTTAATCCTTTGAAACCAGATTTAGTTATTCTTGATCCAATTACAGGTTTACTACATTTTTTTGAATCCATTAAGTTATCTCCTTCATTAAGTGTTTTGAAAACTATTATCAAGGAAAAAATATCTTTATATAATGCCGAATTTTTCAGTGATATTCGACTATTCCACGATACTGCTATTTTATTGACAACTTCTCACAAAAGAGTTTTTCATGTTACTTTTAAAGATCAAATTGGTAATGTTGCAATACTTTGTAATCAAATCTATAATAACAGACCATTGATTAGTTTTATGCTTTCAAAATCATACAGTATTCGTGAATATGCTAATTCCAATAGGATTGTTTCCATTAAAATATTTGATATTTCTCCTGTTTCAAGAACAATTGTTGTTTTAGAATCTACTGGACATGTTGCATTTTTAAATCATTTGAAGGGTAGTTCTAACTTTTCATTAGAATCAACTTTTGATTTGGATACCATATTATCCTCACCACATTTTAGTTTCATTGATCTTGAATTTATTAAATCAAAAAATATTGGAATCTTTTTAATTAAAAATAACAATACTGGATCACTATCCACTTTATTTATGGATTTTAGCGACATGAATACTGTTCCAAAAGTTTTATCAAATAGACTGATCCCATTGCTTTCAGAATCAGACGTGCTTGTTGATCCCAAAATATGCTTATTGGATGATAAAAGGACACTCTTAGTTAAAAATGATCATAAACTAATTATATTTGATCCAAATCTTGGAAATTTAGTTTCACCTTGGAATGAGGTTATCAATTTCAATGAAAAATTGGACATTTACTCTTTAAATAAAATTAGTTCTATTAAATCTACAATTTACATATCAAGTGACAAAGGTATTATTGAGTTTTGTTTCAAAAAAGCTGGCAGATCAAACGATTTATTACATTATGTTAAAGAAGAAATTCTTCAGTACCTTAAGTACTATTCATCCGATTCTCCGGTTGTTTTTGATCTTGAAAAATCTAATCTTCCAATTCAGCAAAATATTATAAGAAATGCAATTAAACAAATTTTGGATGAACTATTAGAAAACAGATTAACAAAGAGTATTGAAAATGAAACTTTCACCTCACATAATTTAAATAAAAGAGTTGAATTGGCGAAAAAATTAGTTATCTTTGTATCTGAAAATTATCAACTTGAAAATGACGAAGAGCTTGAAATCGAAATTTTAAATACCTGTGAATTACTTTCTTTATGTGCAAGATTTTATGATCTTTGTCTAACAAAAGATTTAGTTTTAACTATTGAAACTATTCTTAAAAAAACAAAATATGACGGATCATTTTCACATTTTGTTAGATCAAATTCTAAAGATATATTAACCTTAATTGCTTTTTATGTTGAACATATTAATAATAGAATGGATGAAACTAATATTCTTCAATTGTCAATATTATTAAAAGATTTATTTGTTGGTGCATTTCTACAATTAGATGATTATGTTAAAGCATATTTAAGTGGACCAGGACTTTCAAATGTTTTCATACATCATTTTGATCTTATTAGACATATTAATGATATTGCAAGGAAACTTTATAATGTTTCATGCGAATTTGAGAATGAAAATGATGTATCATTGTTAAATGAAACTTTATTAGGATTTTCATGTTTCTTATATTATTCAATAAATGAGATTGTAGTTTATTTAAAGTCACATAATAATTCAAAAAATGATTTAAATGCATTAAAAACGTTTGAAAACTTATTAAATAAAGATAAAGATAAGTGGATTCATATATTTATTGCGTTGAACAAACAAAACGATATAATTCCATTAGTTTTAAAATATAAAGATTTATCAAGCTTAGCAGCGCTAGTTGATAGTAAAAGAAGTATGGTTCAAATATGTTATGAAAATCAAGAAATTGGTGATATTGAGTATACAAACACAATTACAGATATTGAGTTGGAGTTTGATCATTATTTTGAAGTTTTCGGTTATATGTTTGCCAGTAGTTTATTTGAATATTATATTAAATCTCATAAAATTAACATCCTGCTTGGTAACTTTGAGAAGTACTCTGCCTACTTAGATCACTTTATAGCAGACAATCCAGATTATTATGATTCTTTATGGATACAAGATATTAAAACCAATAAAATGGGTAACGTAAGTAAAAATCTATCAAATTATCTTTCAAATGATAAATTGTCATGCTTGAAAATCAGAAAATTTCAATCTAGTTTAGGTAAATTAGTAAGTATGTGCAGTGAAATCAATCATTCACAAAAGAATAATTATTTTGAAACATTCAACAGTTCCTTAATGCTAATTTCATTACAACAAGAAATTTATTCAAAATTATTTGATCTAAATTTGCTTGATAAGTTAGATGATAAAATTGTTAAACATGGGAATTTAATGGATCACAGTTTGACATATCTAGCAGAAGAAACTGAAGCAATAATAAAGAAGCTTTGGAATAGAATTTCGATTGATTTAACAGAAATTATTAACCTCATAAGTTTAATTACTCTTTCAAGATTCAACTTTGATGGACACTCTGACAATTATATTAGCATGATAGATGATTTTAATGACTCCATTGGCAATAGTGCTGCAATTGATGACTTTATAATCTCTACTTACACTAAGTTATTAAAGTTATTGGATTCATACGCAGATATGGGATCAAACCAAAATAATGATGTACTGGCTGGTGACAATAATGAGGTAAAATTAAAATGTAAAGTATGGAAGAAGCTTTTGTTTAGAAGGATAATATTAAGAGATGATATGAAAGATATAATAAGAAAAATATACGTAATGAATGAAAATTTAGAAGATCAACGTGATGTTTTGATTACTGAAGATGATTTGCATTTATTAGGTATTACTGAGAAGAAAATAATTCTAGACTATAAACAAGAAAATGCCTTTTTATCAAACTGAACTCAATAAATATCTAGGTGATATGTAGAATTATGTATAAAATTATATATTAAAATATTTTTTATATGCGTATTCTGTATAAATGAAAAAACATCACGATCTCAGCGAACTTAGTTACAAAACCTGTCTTTAAATAATTAAAAAAAAACCTCCGAGACGGGGAATTGAACCCCGGTCTCCCGCGTGACAAGCGGAAATTCTAGCCACTAAACTATCTCGGATAAATGCGCAAGCCCGGAATCGAACCAGGGGCTCAACGATGGCAACGTTGAATTTTAC